>SZWC01038411.1:0-13836 GCA_023375785.1 Penium margaritaceum
AAACACACAGGTCAGAAACACACTGGTCAGAAACACACTGGACAGAACACACTGGTCAGAAACACACTGGTCAGAAACACAGTGGTCAGAAACACAGTGGTCAGAAACACACTTGTCCGAAACACACTAGTCAGAAACACGGTTGTCAGAAACACACTGGTCAGAAACACAATGGTCAGAAACACAGTGGTCAGAAACACAGTCATCAGAAACACACTGGTCAGAAACACAGAGGTCAGAAACACACTGTTCAGAAACACACTGCTAAGAAACCCAGTGGTTAGGAACACAGTGGTCGGAAACACAATGGTCAGAAACACAGTGGTTGGAAACGCAGTGGTCAGAAACACACTGGTCAGAAACACAGTGGTCAGAAACACACTGGTCAGAAACACAGTGGTCAGAAACACAGTGGTCAGAAAGACACTGGTCAGAAACAAAGTGGTGAGAAACACACTAGTCAGAAACACAGTGGTCAGAAACACAGTGGTCAGAAACAAACTGGTCGGAAACACAGTGGACAGAAACACAGTGGTCAGAAACACACTGGTAAGAAACACAGTGGTCAGAAAAACACTGGTGAGAAACACAGCGGTCAGAAACACGGTGGTCAGAAACACAGTGGTCAGAAGCACAGTGGTCAGATACACAGTGAACCGAAACAAAGTGATCAGAAACACACTGGTCAGAAACACAGTGGTCAGAAACACAGTCGTCAAGAACACACTGGCCAGAAACACAGTGGTCAGAAACACAGTGGTCAGAGACACAGTGGTCAGAAACACACTGGTCAGAAACACACTGGTCAGAAACACAGTGGTCGGAAACACACAGGTCAGAAACACAGTGGTCAGAAACACAATGGTCAGAAACACAGTGGTCATAAACACAGTGGTCAGAAACACGGTGGTCAGAAACACACTGGTCAGAAACCCATTGGTCAGAAACACACTGGTTGGAAACACAGTGGTCAGAAACACAGTGGTTAGAAACACAGTGGTCAGAACCACAGTGGTCAGAAACACAGTGGTCAGAAACACACATGTCAGAAACACACTGGTCAGAAACACACTGGACAGAACACACTGGTCAGAAACACACTGGTCAGAAACACAGTGGTCAGAAACACAGTGGTCAGAAACACACTTGTCCGAAACACACTAGTCAGAAACACGGTTGTCAGAAACACACTGGTCAGAAATACAATGGTCAGAAACACAGTGGTCAGAAACACAGTCATCAGAAACACACTGGTCAGAAACACAGAGGTCAGAAACACACTGTTCAGAAACACACTGCTAAGAAACCCAGTGGTTAGGAACACAGTGGTCGGAAACACAGTGGTCAGAAACACGGTGGTTGGAAACGCAGTGGTCAGAAACACACTGGTCAGAAACACAGTGGTCAGAAACACACTGGTCAGAAACACAGTGGTCAGAAACACAGTGGTCAGAAACACACTGGTCAGAAACACAGTGGTCAGAAACACAGTGGTCAGAAACACACTGGTCAGAAACAAAGTGGTGAGAAACACACTGGTCAGAAACACAGTGGTCAGAAACACAGTGGTCAGAAACAAACTGGTCAGAAAGACAGTGGACAGAAACACAGTGGTCAGAAACACACTGGTAAGAAACACAGTGGTCAGAAAAACACTGGTGAGAAACACAGCGGTCAGAAACACGGTGGTCAGAAACACAGTGGTCAGAAGCACAGTGGTTACAAACACAGTGGTCAGAAACACAGTGGTGAGAAACACACTGGTCAGAAACACAGTGGGCAGAAGCACAGTGGTCAGAAACACAGTGGTCGGAAACACAGTGGTCAGAAACACGGTGGTCAGAAACACAGTGGTCAGAAACACAGTCGTCAGAAACACACTGGTCAGAAACACAGTGGGCAGAAGCACAGTGGTCAGAAACACAGTGGTCGGAAACACAGTGGTCAGAAACACGGTGGTCAGAAACACAGTGGTCAGAAACACAGTCGTCAGAAACACACTGGTCAGAAACACAGTGGGCAGAAGCACAGTGGTCAGAAACACAGTGGTCGGAAACACAGTGGTCAGAAACACGGTGGTCAGAAACACAGTGGTCAGAAACACAGTCGTCAGAAACACACTGGTCAGAAACACAGTGGGCAGAAGCACAGTGGTCAGAAACACAGTGGTCGGAAACACAGTGGTCAGAAACACGGTGGTCAGAAACACAGTGGTCAGAAACACAGTCGTCAGAAACACACTGGTCAGAAACACAGTGGGCAGAAGCACAGTGGTCAGAAACACAGTGGTCGGAAACACAGTGGTCAGAAACACGGTGGTCAGAAACACAGTGGTCAGAAACACAGTCGTCAGAAACACACTGGTCAGAAACACAGTGGGCAGAAGCACAGTGGTCAGAAACACAGTGGTCGGAAACACAGTGGTCAGAAACACGGTGGTCAGAAACACAGTGGTCAGAAACACAGTCGTCAGAAACACACTGGTCAGAAACACAGTGGGCAGAAGCACAGTGGTCAGAAACACAGTGGTCGGAAACACAGTGGTCAGAAACACGGTGGTCAGAAACACAGTGGTCAGAAACACAGTCGTCAGAAACACACTGGTCAGAAACACAGTGGGCAGAAGCACAGTGGTCAGAAACACAGTGGTCGGAAACACAGTGGTCAGAAACACGGTGGTCAGAAACACAGTGGTCAGAAACACAGTCGTCAGAAACACACTGGTCAGAAACACAGTGGGCAGAAGCACAGTGGTCAGAAACACAGTGGTCGGAAACACAGTGGTCAGAAACACGGTGGTCAGAAACACAGTGGTCAGAAACACAGTCGTCAGAAACACACTGGTCAGAAACACAGTGGTCAGAAACAAACTGGTCAGAAACACAGTGGTCAGAAACACAGTGGTCAGAAACACACTAGTCATAAACACACTGGTCAGAAACACACTGGACAGAACACACTGGTCAGAAACACACTGGTCAGAAACACACTGGTCAGAAACACAGTGGTCAGAAACACAGTGGTGAGAAACACACTGGTCAGAAAACAGTGGTCAGAAACACAGTGGTCAGAAACACAGTGGTCAGAAACACAGTGGTAATAAACACATTGGTAAGAAACACGGTGGTCAGAAACACACTGATCAGAAACACACTGGTCAGAAACACAGTGGTCAGAAGCAAAGTGGTCAGAAACACATGGGTCAGAAACACAGTGGTCACAAACACAGTGGTTAAAAACACAGTGGTTGGAAACACAGTGGTCAGAAACACAGTGGTCAGAAACACAGTGGTCAGAAACACAGTGGTCAGAAACACAGTGGTCAGAAACACAGTGGTCAGAAACACAGTGGTCAGAAACACACTAGTCATAAACACACTGGTCAGAAACACACTGGACAGAAACACAGTGGTCAGAAACACACTAGTCATAAACACACTGGTCAGAAACACACTGGACAGAAACACAGTGGTCAGAAACACACTAGTCATAAACACACTGGTCAGAAACACACTGGACAGAAACACAGTGGTCAGAAACACACTAGTCATAAACACACTGGTCAGAAACACACTGGACAGAAACACAGTGGTCAGAAACACACTAGTCATAAACACACTGGTCAGAAACACACTGGACAGAAACACAGTGGTCAGAAACACACTAGTCATAAACACACTGGTCAGAAACACACTGGACAGAAACACAGTGGTCAGAAACACACTAGTCATAAACACACTGGTCAGAAACACACTGGACAGAAACACAGTGGTCAGAAACACACTAGTCATAAACACACTGGTCAGAAACACACTGGACAGAAACACAGTGGTCAGAAACACACTAGTCATAAACACACTGGTCAGAAACACACTGGACAGAAACACAGTGGTCAGAAACACACTAGTCATAAACACACTGGTCAGAAACACACTGGACAGAAACACAGTGGTCAGAAACACACTAGTCATAAACACACTGGTCAGAAACACACTGGACAGAAACACAGTGGTCAGAAACACACTAGTCATAAACACACTGGTCAGAAACACACTGGACAGAAACACAGTGGTCAGAAACACACTAGTCATAAACACACTGGTCAGAAACACACTGGACAGAAACACAGTGGTCAGAAACACACTAGTCATAAACACACTGGTCAGAAACACACTGGACAGAAACACAGTGGTCAGAAACACACTAGTCATAAACACACTGGTCAGAAACACACTGGACAGAAACACAGTGGTCAGAAACACACTAGTCATAAACACACTGGTCAGAAACACACTGGACAGAAACACAGTGGTCAGAAACACACTAGTCATAAACACACTGGTCAGAAACACACTGGACAGAAACACAGTGGTCAGAAACACACTAGTCATAAACACACTGGTCAGAAACACACTGGACAGAAACACAGTGGTCAGAAACACACTAGTCATAAACACACTGGTCAGAAACACACTGGACAGAAACACAGTGGTCAGAAACACACTAGTCATAAACACACTGGTCAGAAACACACTGGACAGAAACACAGTGGTCAGAAACACACTAGTCATAAACACACTGGTCAGAAACACACTGGACAGAAACACAGTGGTCAGAAACACACTAGTCATAAACACACTGGTCAGAAACACACTGGACAGAAACACAGTGGTCAGAAACACACTAGTCATAAACACACTGGTCAGAAACACACTGGACAGAAACACAGTGGTCAGAAACACACTAGTCATAAACACACTGGTCAGAAACACACTGGACAGAAACACAGTGGTCAGAAACACACTAGTCATAAACACACTGGTCAGAAACACACTGGACAGAAACACAGTGGTCAGAAACACACTAGTCATAAACACACTGGTCAGAAACACACTGGACAGAAACACAGTGGTCAGAAACACACTAGTCATAAACACACTGGTCAGAAACACACTGGACAGAAACACAGTGGTCAGAAACACACTAGTCATAAACACACTGGTCAGAAACACACTGGACAGAAACACAGTGGTCAGAAACACACTAGTCATAAACACACTGGTCAGAAACACACTGGACAGAAACACAGTGGTCAGAAACACACTAGTCATAAACACACTGGTCAGAAACACACTGGACAGAAACACAGTGGTCAGAAACACACTAGTCATAAACACACTGGTCAGAAACACACTGGACAGAAACACAGTGGTCAGAAACACACTAGTCATAAACACACTGGTCAGAAACACACTGGACAGAAACACAGTGGTCAGAAACACACTAGTCATAAACACACTGGTCAGAAACACACTGGACAGAAACACAGTGGTCAGAAACACACTAGTCATAAACACACTGGTCAGAAACACACTGGACAGAAACACAGTGGTCAGAAACACACTAGTCATAAACACACTGGTCAGAAACACACTGGACAGAAACACAGTGGTCAGAAACACACTAGTCATAAACACACTGGTCAGAAACACACTGGACAGAAACACAGTGGTCAGAAACACACTAGTCATAAACACACTGGTCAGAAACACACTGGACAGAAACACAGTGGTCAGAAACACACTAGTCATAAACACACTGGTCAGAAACACACTGGACAGAAACACAGTGGTCAGAAACACACTAGTCATAAACACACTGGTCAGAAACACACTGGACAGAAACACAGTGGTCAGAAACACACTAGTCATAAACACACTGGTCAGAAACACACTGGACAGAAACACAGTGGTCAGAAACACACTAGTCATAAACACACTGGTCAGAAACACACTGGACAGAAACACAGTGGTCAGAAACACACTAGTCATAAACACACTGGTCAGAAACACACTGGACAGAAACACAGTGGTCAGAAACACACTAGTCATAAACACACTGGTCAGAAACACACTGGACAGAAACACAGTGGTCAGAAACACACTAGTCATAAACACACTGGTCAGAAACACACTGGACAGAAACACAGTGGTCAGAAACACACTAGTCATAAACACACTGGTCAGAAACACACTGGACAGAAACACAGTGGTCAGAAACACACTAGTCATAAACACACTGGTCAGAAACACACTGGACAGAAACACAGTGGTCAGAAACACACTAGTCATAAACACACTGGTCAGAAACACACTGGACAGAAACACAGTGGTCAGAAACACACTAGTCATAAACACACTGGTCAGAAACACACTGGACAGAAACACAGTGGTCAGAAACACACTAGTCATAAACACACTGGTCAGAAACACACTGGACAGAAACACAGTGGTCAGAAACACACTAGTCATAAACACACTGGTCAGAAACACACTGGACAGAAACACAGTGGTCAGAAACACACTAGTCATAAACACACTGGTCAGAAACACACTGGACAGAAACACAGTGGTCAGAAACACACTAGTCATAAACACACTGGTCAGAAACACACTGGACAGAAACACAGTGGTCAGAAACACACTAGTCATAAACACACTGGTCAGAAACACACTGGACAGAAACACAGTGGTCAGAAACACACTAGTCATAAACACACTGGTCAGAAACACACTGGACAGAAACACAGTGGTCAGAAACACACTAGTCATAAACACACTGGTCAGAAACACACTGGACAGAAACACAGTGGTCAGAAACACACTAGTCATAAACACACTGGTCAGAAACACACTGGACAGAAACACAGTGGTCAGAAACACACTAGTCATAAACACACTGGTCAGAAACACACTGGACAGAAACACAGTGGTCAGAAACACACTAGTCATAAACACACTGGTCAGAAACACACTGGACAGAAACACAGTGGTCAGAAACACACTAGTCATAAACACACTGGTCAGAAACACACTGGACAGAAACACAGTGGTCAGAAACACACTGGTCAGAAACAAAGTGGTCAGAAACACACTGGTCAGAAACACAGTGGTCAGAAACACAGTGGTCAGAAACACACTGGTCAGAAACACAAAGGTCAGAAACACAGTGGTCAGAAACACACTGGTCAGAAACATAGTTGTCAGAAACACAGTGGTCAGAAACACACTGGTCAGAAGCACACTGGTCAGAAACACACTGGTCAGAAACACCCTGGTCAGAAACACACTGGTCAGAAACACAGTGGTTAGAAACACAATGGTCAGAAACACACGGTTCAGAAACACAGTGGTCAGAAACACAGTGGTCAGAAAAAAACTGGTCAGAAACACACTGGTCAGAAACACAGTGGTCATGAACACAGTGGTCAGAAACACACTGGTAAGAAACACAGTGGTCAGAAACACAGTGGTCAAAAACACAATGGTCAGAAACACACTGGTCAGAAACACACTGGTCAGAAACACATTGGTCTGAAACACAGCGGTCAGAAAGACACTGGTCAGAAACACACTGGGCAGAAACACAGTGTTCAGAAACACTGTGGTCAGAAACACAATGGTCAGGAACACAGTGGTCAGAAACCCAGTGGTCAGAAACACAGTGGCCAGAAACACACTGGTCAGAAACACGCTGGTCAGAAACACAGTGGTCAGAAACACAGTGGTCACAAACACAGTAGTCAGAAACATACTGGTCAGAAACACAGCGGTGAGAAACACAGTGGTCAGAAATACAGTGGTCAGAAACACAGTGGTCAGAAACACGGTGGTCAGAAACACACTGCTCAGAAACACACTGGTCAGAAACACACTGGTGAGAAACACAGTGGTCAGAAACACACTGGTCAGAAACACAGTGCTCAGAAACACGGTGGTCAGAAACGCAGTGGTCAGAAACACGGTGGTCAGAAACACAATGGTCAGAAACACACTGGTCAGAAACACACTGGTCAGAAACACAGTGGTCATAAACACAGTGGTCAGAAACACACTGGTCAGAAACACACTAATCAGAAACACAGTGGTCAGAAACAAACTGGTCAGATACACACTGGTCAGAAACACAGTGGTCAGAAAGACACTGCTCAGAAACACAGTGGTCAGGAACACAGTGGTCAGAAACACACTGGTCAGAAACACAGTGGTCAGAAACACACTGGTCAGAAACACAGTGGTCAGAAATACACTGGTCAGAAACACAGTGGTCAGAAACACACTGCTCAGAAACACAGTGGTCAGAAACACAGTGGTCAGAAACACACTGGTCAGAAACACAGTGGTCAGAAACACACTGGTCAGAAACACAGTGGTCAGAAATACTGTGGTCAGAATTACACTGGTCAGAAACACAGTGGTCAGAAACACACTGGTCAGAAACACAGTGGTCAGAAACACACTGGTCAGAAACAGAGTGGTCAGAAACACAGTGGTCAGAAACACAGTGGTCAGAAACACAGTGGTCAGAAACACGGTGGTCAGAAACGCAGTGGTCAGAAACACGGTGGTCATCAACACAGTGGTCATAAACACAGTGGTCAGAAACACAGTAGTCAGAGACACACTGGTCAGAAACACAGTGGTCAGAAACACACTGGTCAGAAGCACACTGGTCAGAAACACACTGGTCAGAAACCCACTGGTCAGAAACGCAGTGGTCAGAAACACAGTGGTTAGAAACACAATGGTCAGAAACACATGGGTCAGAAACACTGTGGTCAGAAACAGAGTGGTCAGAAACACACTATTCAGAAACACACTGGTCCGAAACACAGTGGTCAGAAACACACTGGTCAGAAACACACTGGTCAGAAACACATTGGTCAGAAACAGAGCGGTCAGAAACACACTGGTCAGAAACACACTGGGCAGAAACACAGTGTAAAGAAACACAGTGGTCAGAAACACAGTGGTCAGAGACACAGTGGTCAGAAACACAGTGGTCACAAACACAGTGGTCAGAAACACACTGGTCAGAAACACAGTGGTGAGAAACACAGTGGTCAGAAACACAGTGGTCAGAAACACAGTGGTCAGAAACACAGTGGTCAGAAACACACTGCTCAGAAACACACTGGTCAGAAACACAGTGATAAGAAACACAGTGGTCAGAAACACAGTGGTCGGAAACACACTGGTCAGAAACAGAGTGGTCAGAAACACAATGGTCTGAAACACACTGGACAGAAACACAGTGGTCAGAACAGAGTGGTCAGAAACACAGTGGTCAGAAACAGAATGGTCAGAAACACACTGGTCAGAAACACACTAGACAGAAACACAGTGGTCAGACACACACTGGTCAGAAACACACTGGTCAGAAAGAGAGTGTTTATAAACACACTGGTCAGAAACACACTTTTCAGAAACACAGTGGTCAGAAACACAATGGTCAGAAACACACTGGTCAGAAACACACTAGACAGAAACACAGTGGTCAGACACACACTGGTCAGAAACACACTGGTCAGAAAGAGAGTGTTTATAAACACACTGGTCAGAAACACACTTTTCAGAAACACAGTGGTCAGAAACACAATGGTCAGAAACACACTGGTCAGAAACACACTAGACAGAAACACAGTGGTCAGACACACACTGGTCAGAAACACACTGGTCAGAAAGAGAGTGTTTATAAACACACTGGTCAGAAACACACTTTTCAGAAACACAGTGGTCAGAAACACAATGGTCAGAAACACACTGGTCAGAAACACACTAGACAGAAACACAGTGGTCAGACACACACTGGTCAGAAACACACTGGTCAGAAAGAGAGTGTTTATAAACACACTGGTCAGAAACACACTTTTCAGAAACACAGTGGTCAGAAACACAATGGTCAGAAACACACTGGTCAGAAACACACTAGACAGAAACACAGTGGTCAGACACACACTGGTCAGAAACACACTGGTCAGAAAGAGAGTGTTTATAAACACACTGGTCAGAAACACACTTTTCAGAAACACAGTGGTCAGAAACACAATGGTCAGAAACACACTGGTCAGAAACACACTAGACAGAAACACAGTGGTCAGACACACACTGGTCAGAAACACACTGGTCAGAAAGAGAGTGTTTATAAACACACTGGTCAGAAACACACTTTTCAGAAACACAGTGGTCAGAAACACAATGGTCAGAAACACACTGGTCAGAAACACACTAGACAGAAACACAGTGGTCAGACACACACTGGTCAGAAACACACTGGTCAGAAAGAGAGTGTTTATAAACACACTGGTCAGAAACACACTTTTCAGAAACACAGTGGTCAGAAACACAATGGTCAGAAACACACTGGTCAGAAACACACTAGACAGAAACACAGTGGTCAGACACACACTGGTCAGAAACACACTGGTCAGAAAGAGAGTGTTTATAAACACACTGGTCAGAAACACACTTTTCAGAAACACAGTGGTCAGAAACACAATGGTCAGAAACACACTGGTCAGAAACACACTAGACAGAAACACAGTGGTCAGACACACACTGGTCAGAAACACACTGGTCAGAAAGAGAGTGTTTATAAACACACTGGTCAGAAACACACTTTTCAGAAACACAGTGGTCAGAAACACAATGGTCAGAAACACACTGGTCAGAAACACACTAGACAGAAACACAGTGGTCAGACACACACTGGTCAGAAACACACTGGTCAGAAAGAGAGTGTTTATAAACACACTGGTCAGAAACACACTTTTCAGAAACACAGTGGTCAGAAACACAATGGTCAGAAACACACTGGTCAGAAACACACTAGACAGAAACACAGTGGTCAGACACACACTGGTCAGAAACACACTGGTCAGAAAGAGAGTGTTTATAAACACACTGGTCAGAAACACACTTTTCAGAAACACAGTGGTCAGAAACACAATGGTCAGAAACACACTGGTCAGAAACACACTAGACAGAAACACAGTGGTCAGACACACACTGGTCAGAAACACACTGGTCAGAAAGAGAGTGTTTATAAACACACTGGTCAGAAACACACTTTTCAGAAACACAGTGGTCAGAAACACAATGGTCAGAAACACACTGGTCAGAAACACACTAGACAGAAACACAGTGGTCAGACACACACTGGTCAGAAACACACTGGTCAGAAAGAGAGTGTTTATAAACACACTGGTCAGAAACACACTTTTCAGAAACACAGTGGTCAGAAACACAATGGTCAGAAACACACTGGTCAGAAACACACTAGACAGAAACACAGTGGTCAGACACACACTGGTCAGAAACACACTGGTCAGAAAGAGAGTGTTTATAAACACACTGGTCAGAAACACACTTTTCAGAAACACAGTGGTCAGAAACACAATGGTCAGAAACACACTGGTCAGAAACACACTAGACAGAAACACAGTGGTCAGACACACACTGGTCAGAAACACACTGGTCAGAAAGAGAGTGTTTATAAACACACTGGTCAGAAACACACTTTTCAGAAACACAGTGGTCAGAAACACAATGGTCAGAAACACACTGGTCAGAAACACACTAGACAGAAACACAGTGGTCAGACACACACTGGTCAGAAACACACTGGTCAGAAAGAGAGTGTTTATAAACACACTGGTCAGAAACACACTTTTCAGAAACACAGTGGTCAGAAACACAATGGTCAGAAACACACTGGTCAGAAACACACTAGACAGAAACACAGTGGTCAGACACACACTGGTCAGAAACACACTGGTCAGAAAGAGAGTGTTTATAAACACACTGGTCAGAAACACACTTTTCAGAAACACAGTGGTCAGAAACACAATGGTCAGAAACACACTGGTCAGAAACACACTAGACAGAAACACAGTGGTCAGACACACACTGGTCAGAAACACACTGGTCAGAAAGAGAGTGTTTATAAACACACTGGTCAGAAACACACTTTTCAGAAACACAGTGGTCAGAAACACAATGGTCAGAAACACACTGGTCAGAAACACACTAGACAGAAACACAGTGGTCAGACACACACTGGTCAGAAACACACTGGTCAGAAAGAGAGTGTTTATAAACACACTGGTCAGAAACACACTTTTCAGAAACACAGTGGTCAGAAACACAATGGTCAGAAACACACTGGTCAGAAACACACTAGACAGAAACACAGTGGTCAGACACACACTGGTCAGAAACACACTGGTCAGAAAGAGAGTGTTTATAAACACACTGGTCAGAAACACACTTTTCAGAAACACAGTGGTCAGAAACACAATGGTCAGAAACACACTGGTCAGAAACACACTAGACAGAAACACAGTGGTCAGACACACACTGGTCAGAAACACACTGGTCAGAAAGAGAGTGTTTATAAACACACTGGTCAGAAACACACTTTTCAGAAACACAGTGGTCAGAAACACAATGGTCAGAAACACACTGGTCAGAAACACACTAGACAGAAACACAGTGGTCAGACACACACTGGTCAGAAACACACTGGTCAGAAAGAGAGTGTTTATAAACACACTGGTCAGAAACACACTTTTCAGAAACACAGTGGTCAGAAACACAATGGTCAGAAACACACTGGTCAGAAACACACTAGACAGAAACACAGTGGTCAGACACACACTGGTCAGAAACACACTGGTCAGAAAGAGAGTGTTTATAAACACACTGGTCAGAAACACACTTTTCAGAAACACAGTGGTCAGAAACACAATGGTCAGAAACACACTGGTCAGAAACACACTAGACAGAAACACAGTGGTCAGACACACACTGGTCAGAAACACACTGGTCAGAAAGAGAGTGTTTATAAACACACTGGTCAGAAACACACTTTTCAGAAACACAGTGGTCAGAAACACAATGGTCAGAAACACACTGGTCAGAAACACACTAGACAGAAACACAGTGGTCAGACACACACTGGTCAGAAACACACTGGTCAGAAAGAGAGTGTTTATAAACACACTGGTCAGAAACACACTTTTCAGAAACACAGTGGTCAGAAACACAATGGTCAGAAACACACTGGTCAGAAACACACTAGACAGAAACACAGTGGTCAGACACACACTGGTCAGAAACACACTGGTCAGAAACACACTGGTCCGAAACACAGTGGTCAGAAACACACTGGTCAGAAACACAGTGGTCATAAACACACTGGTCAGAAACACAGAGGTCAGAAACACAGTGGTCAGAAACAGAATGGTCAGAAACACACTGGTCAGAAACACAGTGGTCCGAAACATAGTGGTCAGAAACACAGTGGTCAGAAACACAGTGGTCAGAAATACAGTGGTCAGAGACACTCTGGTCAAAAACGCAGTGGTCAGAAACACACTGGTCAGAAACACAGTGGTCAGAAAAACAATGGTCAGAAACACGCTGTTCAGAAACACAGTTGTCAGAAACACAGTGGTCAGAAACACAGTGGTCACAAACACGGTGGTCACAAACACAGTGGTCAGATACACACTGGTCAGAAACACAGTGGTCAGAAACACAGTGGTCAGAAGCACACTGATCAGAAACACAGTGATCAGAAACACAGTGGTCAGAAACACTCTGGTCAGAAACACAGTGGTCAGAAACACACTGGTCAGAAACACAGTGGTCAGAAATACAGTGGTCAGAGACACACTGGTCAGAAACACAGTGGTCAGAAACACAGTGGTCAGAAACACACCGGTGAGAATTACAGTGGGCAGAAACAAGGCGGTAAGAAACACGCTGGTCAGAAACACACTGGTCTGAAACACACTGGTCAAAATCACAGTGGTCCGAAACACGGTGGTCAGAAACACAGTGGTCAAAAACACACTGGTCAGAAATACAGTGGTCAGAAACACAGCGGTCAGAAACACACTGGTCAGAAACACAGTGGTCAGAAACACAGTGGTCAGAAACACACTGGTCAGAAACACAGTGGTCAGAAACACAGTGGTCAGAAACACACTGG
>SZWC01038417.1:0-13831 GCA_023375785.1 Penium margaritaceum
TCGCAAGTCTTCAGAACCACTCGCAACCACTCGCAACCACTCGCAACCTCTCGCAACCACTCGCAACCACTCACAACCACTCACAACCATCTGCAACCACTCCCAACCACTCGCAACCACTTGTATCCACTCGCAACCACTCGCAACCACGTGCAACCATTCCAAACCACACACAACCAATCACAACCATTCGCAACCACTCCCAAGCACTCGCAACCACTTGCAACCACTCGTAACCACTCTTAACCACTCGCAACCACTCGCAACCACTTGCAGCCACGGGCAACCACTCGCAACCACTTGCAACCACTTGCAGCCACTTATACCCCCAAATTTGCCGCATCCTTAGCTTTCTCTGCGCCTGCTCTGTTCCGTGCTATCCGCTGACTTTGCACGACCACATCACTTACTGCTTGTTGGGGGGCTTGCTTGGCTACAGATCCACGGTTCTGACCCTGAGCAACAAACAATTCTGCCGAACGCAGGTCTGGACTTACACGCGAGATCCTGACTGGCAAGTGACACTCTGCGGTCCACTTCCTGCCACACGTGAGCTGCCACCTCGTGGCTTCCAGCTCCTCTTTGCGGAACCTCGTTCCGCAGCCGTGTGCAGGCAAGCGCACCGCCGGCAGCTCACTTCAACTCTGGTGTTTGCCGATCACGCACTTCATCCTGCAGTCTGCGGCTGTGAGATCAGAGGCAACACAGGACAGGGGCGCAGAACACGGAGAGTGCAGATGGGAGCGGCAAATGTCTTTGATAGTCAGGATCAAAGTACATAATCTGGCAGAGTATCCAGTCGAGAGCAATCAGGACTTAAGGCCGTCATTTGTACTACTACTTGCCTAGCCTTTTCTAGTTGGGACTCCGCACGGCATGTCTACACGTTGGCGGTCCCATACCTCTCATGTCATCCTCTTCTTCCCTTCTACTTGGACTCCACGCAGTGCGGCTAAGCACCGTGGGCCTGTCCTCACTCTCCGGGAACATCGTCCTTATTCCTGTAAGTCTTTTTCCTTCATCCGTGGCTTGCACACGCGGTCTTTGTGTTCTTCCATGAATCATCATCTTCCGCGGTGCGTCCTCAGGTGCTCTTTCCGTGATTGTCGTGCTGCCTTCCGTGCTGATTGGTTGTTGCTCCCCTGATTTCCTCGTCTGCCTGCTGCCCTGCCTGTCTTTGCTTGATTTACCCCATGGCTGTTTCTCCTTCCGTGGTTTGTCTCCTGTTCCTTTCCCACCACGGATCTCCCTGCTGCTTCTTCCACCCTTTTACAGCTACTGTCACAAGTGCTTGAGATGGTAGAGGGGCGGCCGCCGCAGACGACAATGTCAACCTGCTGCAGCCTCCCCCCCTTGTGACTTCTCCGTGTTGCTGTTAGACTCCGCGCTACCCCATGCTCTAACACGCATACCGCGGGAGCCAGCGTGCCTTGCGCGGTTCCCATCATGCTCTGTTAGCCCTTGAGCGGGATGACCTTCCCGTGGACCAGCGGCAGAATCTTGCCTGACACTGATGTCCCCATACTCCTTTTCTGGCAAGACTATACCCCGGAGTTTTTCAACAGGTCAGGTGCTTGAACTTTCTGCGGGGCCTAGGCCGACTCTGCTCCTGGCAGGGTCTGCAGTACTTTTCCACTCCTCCGCCCGTCCGCCTGAACTTTCCTGCGCAGTCATCGTGGACGAAGAGTCTACATCCCTCACGCCGCGCCTTTATTGTAGGCACGTGAACCAGCTTCTTACATGAGGAGCAGTGTGGCGCTTGCTTGTACCTCTTGCTGCTCGAGCAGAGGTATTTTTTCTTGCCCTCCTTGCTCCGTCCCACTTTCTCAGTTCATGAGTCATGGGCGAGACCTCTAGAGTGTTCGCAGTGGAAAACCGTTCCTTTGAGTAAGCCCATGCAGTTGTCTCCACTGTAGGAACGTTGGTTGGGGAACTTCCACTTGCTCCTCTGCATCTTGTTGTGACAGCTGATACAAGTCCAAATACCCTCCTTTCCTCGTTCCCCACATCGCAAGTAACAGATGGTCTTGCACATTCCGCAGGCCTTGCCAAACTTGTCGAGGTCCTCCTCGCATCCTCCATAGGCTGGTGCCAGGGTTTTATCTTCATAGGCCAGCGAGGCCCCGCCCTCCGTGATTGCTATGCCCATGCACTTGTGGCAGTGTCCCGCCCAAGATGAGCTGCCTCTCACCAGGCAAGCCTGGTGAGTCAGCTTCTTGCATTGGGTGCAGTGTCCGCCCTCGCTCACGACCTTGACACAGGTGGGGCATTTCTCACTGGGTGCTGCGGGTTGATCCTCTTCCTCCTCGCCTTCCGAGTCCATCTCTTCCCTTTCCTTGTTCACCCGCGGCGACTTCCGTACTCCGCTCCGCAACTCGATCTCTCGGCTGCATCTCCCGCACGCTTCTGGTCCACTCCGCTCTCCATCACTACTCTGCGGCTTTTTCTGGCATTTCTCACGTATTTTGCGGTGGCAAACGTTGCAGTCTCGCACCGTCCTGCCCTAGCTGTGCCCACATTGGACACACGTCTTACTCTCCTTCTCTCTCCTCACCTGTTTTGCATCTGCCATTCTTCCCTCCTTTTGCCATTGCTTCATGGTGACCATGGATGCTGTGCGGGGTCCCTGTCGCATTCCTGCCTGCTCCCTCTCCTCCTGTTCTTCCTCCACTTCCTCTTCCTCCGGATCCCACTATCCCCACGCCTGTCCTCCTCCTGAGTCTGGGCCGGCTCCCTCATCCCCTTCGGTCCTTCTCTCCGCTCCGTCCTCTTTGACCTCATGTAGGCACTTGAGGCAAGTGCGGTTCAGCCCGATGCAGCTCTTCGACAGCCCTTGATGTGCTGGTTGTCCACAGACGCGGCACATAACTTTGAGCAGCTGTTCCGCTGCCAGGTTCTCCCCACACCACACATAAGGGCCTGCATATGAGGCCAACTGGAGGGGAATCGAAGGCACACCCCGTCCTGGAATGGTGGTGGGTGCCTTAGGGGTTTCTTCTCCGCTGTCTCTCTTCCGCTGTGTTGGCTGCCCCGGCAGTTCCTGCTGCACCTGCTGCAAGCCCTTGCGTCCTTCCGCCTTCCGTTGCTGTTCTGCCCAGCCTGCCCCCGCGGATACCTCTTGCACGTCGGAGCCCTCCTACTCCTCCTCATGAGGCTCCTGGCTCCACTACTGCTCTTGCTCCGACACCTGGTCCTCACACTGCTCCAACACCTCTTCCGCCTTCCATCCTCTCGTCCCCTTGCGTTCCTCAAGCGGAAGCGCTCCTCTTGTATCGCGGATGTGCATCTGCCAAGCAGGTGGCAAGAGCACAAATTCTGTGGCAGGGTAGTTACGGTTGCTGAACCCATCCAGCCCCTCCAGCCAGACATTTCCAACATCCACACTAGTCACGCGGTACACCTCCCATGGTTCCGCTGCCTTGGGTCCCGCGCCTGGGAAAGGGCAGACGTAGACTAGGCTCACCTCCTTGATGGGCCCGTGATTGAGCCGTCGGTTGGCAGTGCCACATCCGCGCCAAGCAGAGACAGATCTCTGCAACCTCGCTTCCACGCACATCGTGTCCGTCCTCTTGCAGCACTCCCGGTACCATTCCTGCACTTCCTTGTCTTTAGCAGCCTCCCGCTCCTCTTCCGAGCACCCATCTGGTGTTTCCTCCGGATCAAGGGGCAACCGCAGCGGCTTTTGCCGCATGCCAAGTGCTTTGTGGGGAGGTTGTCCGAAGAGGAGCACGGCTGCCGATAGAGCCGGTCGTGTTGTGTCCTTCCGTGCCTCTTTCCTGGCTGCAGCCATTCTTCCCTGAGCTCGTACATCCTTTGCCCGCCTTCCGCTTTCCTCTCGAGCTGTTGCCTGTTCCTCCGCTGTCCGCTTCTCCGCAGCTTGCTTAGCTCCTAGTGTCATTGCTTCTGCTGCTGCACCTTTGGCCTCCGTATTCTCCCTTGCCTTCTTTGCTGCCTCTGGAGCAACTCGTTCCGCCTCCTCCTTTTCCTTTGCTGCCGTTGCTACCTCCGCTGCTGCTCATACATCCGCTACTGCGGCTTCGAGTTCCGCGGCCACTTGTTCAGCAGCCGCTTCTGCCTTCTGTTTCTATTCTTCTGCCATCTGCCGCCATACTGCCTGTAGTCTGTCCCGCGTCTACGTGAGCTCGGGAGAGTCTGAGAGATACTCCTGGGCCTCTTCTGTTTCAGTGAGGACGCGGTTCTTCTCCTCCCGGCACACGTCCATAGCTTCCCGGGCCCAGTGGCATACCGCCTCCTCTGCTAGTGTAGTGCCCGCTTCTTGAAGTGCCTTCCACAGTCCTTCTGCCACCGCAGCCACGATCCTCTGGCGCAAGGCGCCGTCCAGTGTCAGGCGCCAGCACTTGTCAATGGCAGCATACCAGCTCTCATACCATGTTTCTACCGCGGAAATGCCTGCGAGCTCCTCAGGCGTGTACTGGACTCCCAATCTGATGGTTACAAGTTGGATGAGATATCCCCACCTCCATACCCTCACCGCAGTCTCTCTGCTGGGAGCCTCCATCGTTCCCACTGGCATCTGGTGGGCATGATAAATGGTAAGTGCCAGAGCGCGTTCCTGGAGCAGGTGTACATAGGACCGCGTGGGGTCCGCGGTCTGGTCGTGGCGGACCAGGAGCCACCATTCGCGGGCAGCGTTCACCACGCGGTCTGATTGCTCTGTGTTGAGGAATGTTGCCACGCCCGCCATGCCATGGTTCGGCCGGAGGTAGAGGACATTACGGAGCGCCGAAATGAGACGTTCCGCTCCTGCTCTTTCCAGCAGCTGATCTTGACGTCCGCGCTGGTTAAGAGCCAAGGCAGTCTTGGCCGCACCCTTCAGGGCCACTTGCCATGCCTCATTGTAGAATGAGTTCCCCATTGCCGCGTGGACTGCCTCTGGGAGTTTTTCCTGCAGATGCATGATAACGCTGCTGATCACGTCCAGCAGACGGTTAGCCTTGGGTTGATCTCCGCTGTCACCAAAGCTTTCTTCCATGTAGGTCTGCGCACCCTCCAGTATTGTTCCCGCGCTGAGTGTGGGTTGCGCTGTCCCCTAGGCCGGGCTGTGTCCCGAGGCCGGTGGAGAAGAGGAGTGCTCGGTGGGTGCGGAGGGGCCCGTTGGTGGTGGTGGGGGGTCTCCTGTTGCCAGAGGTGCGGAGGGGCCAGATGATGGTGCTGCGTCGGGCGACGCCATTGGCGCCACTGCCACCATTGGAGACTCAGGGGGACCAGATGATGGGGGAACGCTAGTTGGTGCCAATGTTGTAGGTACCGCAGGACGTCCGGTGCTAGCAGTGGGTGCCGCAGCCCGATCCGCAGATTGCCGTCATAGCTGGCGTCGGGAGCCACTACCCCCCCTCGGCGAAGGCGCGGTCCCCGTGCTGGAAGGGCGAGCCATGGAGGGAACTGTGCCTTGAGCCAAACGAGAGCTTTGTGTGACACGGCAAGTGAGTCGGGTGCGGGAGCCGACTGGTGCAGTGACCATGGGAGGAGAGGTTGGGAGCGGTTGGGGTGAGGTAAAAAGCGGAGTGAGAAATCAAATGCCGGAAGTCAAAATGAGACCGAGAATGGCGGCGCCTAGTAATACATCGGCTTTGCGCGGCGCGAGCCAGTCCGCCGCCAGGAGAATTTTGTATGTGTGCACATCACATACCTGCACGGCGTGCGGTGCATGCACGTTGGCGGCTTGGATGGGGAGGGCCACAATCTGGCCGATGGGTGCATCGATTGTGCCGGTGGAGATGGAGAAGCGGAGTCGGGTAGGTACGATGAGATGGTCGGCGTTCAAGGTGCGGACCATCCGCAGCACGATGGTGGTATGGGTGGCTCCATTATCCACGATGGCCACAAATTTGCAGCCACAGATCCAGATGTAGCACCAGGCCACGTGGACCTCGACAGGCGCGGGTGGTCTGGGAAGCAGGGGAGCGGGAGCCCATGCATGTGCTGCGTGGACAGCGTCTGTCCTCACGCGGGAGTGAGCTGTTAGGACTTCGTGGGCCACCATGCAGACTCCCATGTCGCGGTAGAGGGAGCAGGACAGGCGGATGCCGACGGGAGAGAGTGAGGGGTTGAAGGAGGAGAAGAGAGATTGGAGGCTGTTTGTGGACGCAGGGGTGAATAGGAGGAAGTCAGCCAGGGAAAGAGGGTGGCGGTTGTCCAGAAGGGAGGAGGCAGTAGGAGCCGACGGTGCTGGTGGAGGAGGGAGGATAGGTGGAATTGCAGAGGAGACGCGTCGTGGCTGTGGGAGAGACGAGTGTGAGGGAAGATGTGCAGAAATTTCCTCCAGGGTCCAGCCGCAAATTGTGGGATTGAAGCAGCGAGCCAGCTGGAGACCATTGGTGGGAAGAGCGGGGGGCGTCTCCGCTGCCTCCAGATCCGTGGAGTGGGATTCAGCAAGCAGTTGATACGTGATGTTGTACTCATCCTCGGTAAATTCGCGAGCAACACCCTCCCACTGAGGTTCGGCATCGGTGGATGGAGAGGGTTGGAGCGAAGAACTCGTGGGTTCTGTGTGCCGATCCGCGGAGGCCGGCCAGGCCTCCTGCGGAAGGTGACTGAGAGCGTCTGCGTTGCGGTTGGCCAAAGCAGGCTGATATTTGATCTTCATGTTGTATCCCTGCAGGAGAAGAGCCCACTTGGCCAAGATACCCTCATGGTTCTGTGTGGTGAGGAGCCACTGCAGGGCCTATTGGTCGATCAGGACTGTGAACGGTTTCCCATGTTTGATATAGTCACGGAAATGCAAGAGAGCCTAGAGTACTGCCAGGCACTCGCCCTTCACCGGGGGGTACTTCCACTCACCATCCGTGAGTGCACGCTTGGCGTACACGATGACCCGTTGGACGGGCTCTTGGATTGTCTGCGATAGAACCGCGCCAAGACTGTCCCGCGACCAGTCAGTGGTGATGGAGAAGGGGAGATTGAAGTCGGGGAATTCCAGCATGGGCGCGGTCACCAACCGATGCTTGATCTCCGCCCATGCCGCGACACACTCCGGGGTCCATTCGAAGAGGACGTCTTGGTGTGTAAGCTGCTGCAGGGGGCAAATGATGCGTGCATGATCACGGAAAAAATTGCACTAAGAGGATACAAAGCCAAGGAAGATCTGAACTTGTGCCGCAGTGGTGGGTTGGCGCTACTCCTGGACTGTAGTGATCTTTTCTGGGTCCGTTTTGATGCCCTCAGCACTCTTGACGAAGCCCAAGAATTCCATTTCCGCGGCACCGATGGAGCACTCGGCGGCTTTCAACTTCAGGTTGGCAGCGCGGAGAACACAGCATTAAGTGAGGAGAAGAGCTCCGCGAAGCTGTGGGTGGCGACCATGATGTCATCAATGTAACAGCTCATGTTAGGGATACCGCAGAGAGTGGAGTCCATGACGCGTTGGAAGGTTGCACTGGCGTTGCGAAGGCTGAAGGGCATGTGGGTGAAGGCATAGAGGCCCTCCCACGTGAGGAAAGTGGTTTTGGCAATGGAATCCGGATGCATGGGCACTACATGGAAAGCTGCTTTGACGTTGAGGTTTGCGAACCATCCGCGGCCTTGTTGTCGTTCCTGAATGTCAACGATCAGAGGCATGGGGTAGGCGTCTTCCCCCGTGACCCGATTGATATTGCAGAAGTCAACGCAAAACTGCTTGGATCCATCAATCTTGATGACAATGACTAGGTTGGCACGCCAGGGGCTTACTATGGGAACGATCTCTCCTTGCGCTTTCAACTCCGCGAGACCCTCAGTGATAATCTGTTCTTGGTTTGGGAGTATGCGGCAAACCTTTTGCTTGGTGGAGGAAGCTGTCCCACTGGAGATGACATGGAAGGCATCAACGGCCCCGAGGTCCATTGGTGAGGCAGCGAAGATGTCCGCGAAAGATTAGAGCAGGTCGCAGAAGTCCTATCTCTGCGGAAAAGAGAAACAAGGGTACAGTATGTGGTCCCAGCGAGGGGGCGGTGGTGGAGACTGGGTGCGGTTGGGGTAAAACTCCTCTTCCTCATCCAGGGACAAGCCTTGGAAAAATACCTTTTCCCCCCGCTGCCATAATCCAAGAAGGTTTTTCTGCTTGCCTGGTGTTGCCGAGTCCATGGTCAACTGTTGCCATTCCGCGGCCGGCACAAGTTCCGCATCCAGCGTGGCTTCCACAAGTGCGGGAGCCTGCTGGGGACCAGTCAGTGGATCCTCCTGGGCAGCATCGGAGAGGGAGAAGGGCACGCCGCCGGCTTCGGGCACAGTCACCCCATCCCTGACGGTGATCAGGGCATACTCTTTGAAGCCAATTGCGGACGTGAGCTGCATAACGCCAAGTGAGAACAGCAGGTTGGCCTGACACGGAAGGAGGTAGTCCATCCCGAGGAGGACGTTATAGGTTCGGGCCTGGGTGACCTGCACGTCCACTGGCTCGTGGAGGGAGCCCACTTGCAAGGGGAGCCCTTGTATTTCTCCGTCCCCGTAGTCCAGTCATCCGGCAACGTTGCTAAATAGCCGCCGCGTGGGGAGGATTCGATCCGCCCATCCGACCACACACAGGACGCGGAGGGCAACCGTGGTATGGGTAGCCCCAGTGTCGATGATCGCCAGGAACTTCCGCCCATAGATCCACACCACACAACAGGCGACCTTGCAGTGTTGATCGTTGCGGCGAGGTGGTTCCAGGGGCTACGGTGCCCTGCCTGATTCAAGCTCCTCATTGCTCAAGGCAGGTGATGCTTCTGCTATGATCCGCCGCGTGTTTTGGGTGCCATGCGCCGGTGTGGTACATGTGAGAGAGATACCAAGAGCTTGGAGGCGGTGGTTGGCCCTGGTTAAATCCTATTTGAGCCGCGAAGCCAGCTCGGGATGTAGACGAAGGAAGTCGAAGAAATTTACGGATGCCATGGGAGTGGTGAAGAGCTTCTTCACAGGGTCCATGGGATCTGCCGTTGTGATGGGGCTAGTCTGAAGAGCAGACAAGGTGGTTGTGACAGCTGGATTCTTTGCTTGTGCGGGATACGCGGTGCAGTGCTTCTCAGGGGGCCGCACACAACAGGCTGCAACGGCATCCTGCAGCCGGGCCTCTATAGCTTCTGCCTTCCGCCGTAGGTCACTCTGTACTTGCTCGGCTTCCTACAGGTCCCATCCGCGGATTTTTAACCGACGAGCTTGTATGATGAGTTTCGTCTCCTCAGGTGTGTGTGTTACCTCTGTAGTCCTATCCTCCGCCATGGGCAAACCCAACTTGGCGTTACCGGCACCGGCCGCGGGGTGTGGCGGCGGGTTCGGCAAGATGCCCTGGCCTTTTCCCTGAGCCGCCTGAGCCTGCCCAGGAGGGGGCGGGCTGGTTTGATGCTGCTGTTGTTGTTGCTACTGCTGTTGACCGGGCCATGGCTGGTTGTAGTACTGATGCCATTGCTGGACCATAGGATCTGATTTGACGAGGTCAGGACGCGGCGCTACTTGCCGGCGACGAGGGCAATCTCGGGCAATGTGCTCCAGGCTCTGGTAGGTATAGCAAGCCTTAGGCTTCTAAGGTGAAGGCTGGCACTGTGAAGCGGACGTGCGTGGGCCTCTCCATCCTGATGGTGGCGAGTAGACCGCTGATGAGTGGATATAGCCGTGGCATCTTGCACCGCGTCTTGGAGAAAGCGGTAGCGATCAGAAATCATGAGACTGCTGACCTCGTCGGGGAGCGCGTGGATTACGTTCTGTAGGAGAACCCATAGCGGAAGACCTTCTCCTTGCGGGTTTTTGGCCACAGAAGCCCAGGTGAGAAACTGGTCCAAGAATTTGCCGATGGCGTTGTCCTTGTGCATGACCTCTTTCTCGACCATTCGCAGGGCCTCTTGCTTTGTCAGGTGCTTAAAACATTCAATCAGGGCATTGCCGAAGTCCTGCAAGGATGGAAAGGACTCTCGTGCATTGAACCAGTCGACAGCAGCTCTTGGAGGTGAAGTTCCGTAGTGGCAAGGCAGAGGTCAGGAGGGATCCGCCCAATGCTGGCGTAGAGTGTGATTTGCCTAAGCAAGATCCAGGGGTCCTCTTCAGGGGCACCCTTGAAAGTGTCTAGCCGCGGCAGATTTGCGAGCTCGGAGCAAATGTACTGCAACTGAGGTACAGTGCTGCTGTTAGTCGTCAATGCCGTCATAGCAGGTGGAGGATGAAGATTGGCTGGCTTGGCTGCAGAGTATCCAGCATGGTGGGGTTGCACCGAGGGTTGTCCCACGGACATGTGAGAGCCTGGGTGTGTATGTGTGACTGATGCATGTACCAGGGAGGAGCTGTTAGTGAGGTGGTGTAAGGTGTGGAGAAGAACATCGTCCCAAGGGGCACTGCCGGAGGTCCCTGTGTCTGCGGTGTCATTAGCTAGGGCATCCAATAGGCCTGTGTGGTGGGGACCACGGTGGTACTGGTAGCCGCGGCTGGTGCCACCGCGAGGGGATAGACCGTTATCCCTGCTGGGTGCTGACCCCTCGCCATCTAGGGCAATGGTGGGTGCGGGTGGCCTTGTGGCGCCGGCGGAAGTTGTGGCATCAGTGGTTGTACCTAAAGACTCACACCGGCTGGCATGGTTCCGGTAAGCTGCGGTGGATGAAGCTGCTGGTATGCCGGTGCGGGGTATTGAGGAAGTGGCAGTGTCCCTTGGGACAGCGGTGGCTGCGTGCCGGGTACGAGGGGCTGTTGACTCACTACTACTTGCGTGATGCTCATCAGCTGCTGCTGCAGAGTTGGCCACGGATGTGAAGCTTTTGCTGAGGGGTGCATCGACGTCATACCTCCATACCTCCATCAGAGGCTTGATCCCATGAGACTGAGTTATGCCACCCCCGTGGGCAAGGCCCTCAAAAGAGTGCATCCCTTGTGGTGGATGCGGTACCATCACCAGGTGCTGCACCGCGGTTCCCACCTGTGTCGGTGCCGTCACCTGTTGCGGCTGGTAGCTAGTCCGCGGTATGCCTATCGTGGGCATCACGGTTCCTGCTGGCACGGTACCCATCAGTGCCTGTGGTGGGTTTATCTGCTACAGTGGGGCAGCCATGGCTGGAAGTCCTGCCACAGGTGGCTGCGGCGTGATCCCTGCCTGTGCTCTTCCCCCATATGGCGGCGGCTGATACACCGGTGGTTGGGTCATTCTTGCCGCGGGGAGGACTGCAGGTCCCATCAGTATCGTTCCGGCCAAAAGGGGAGCTTGGGTAGCCTGCTGCTGGTGCGTTTGCTGCGTGGAATCCTAGGCTAGAGGAGGTGCCGGTGTTCCCTCTTGCGTCGTTCCCATGTTCTACTGATGCGGGTGCATCGGCGTCTGCCGCAGGCCCAGCACCGGAGTTTGTGCCAGTGAATCCGCCTGTCCCAGTTCGACCAACCATGGTGGTGGGTCCATCCCCAGTTGCCCGTCTTGTGCGGAGGCCGTGCTCCCGACTGGGATGGTGTCGACCAGCTGCTACTGCTGGGCCACTAGCTGTTGCTCGCCCAGCGTGGAGTACTCCTGGGACCCAAGTTGTTCCCCAGGTTGCACTACCTCGAGCGGAGGATGCATTATAGGTGATGAGTTCTGCAGCAGCGGATTGGCTGTTGCCATGGGCACCTCCCCGCCGTGGCGTCGGTATACCAGTCTGCGGTAGGCTCCGAGTTCTCCACCAGCAGACGGCTACTCCAATGATGGTGGGGTATCGGAGAACCACTGCGGTGCCTCTACCACAGCTTCTTGCCCCTCCGATCTGTGCTGGGACTGGCAGGATCCGCGGCTGCCATGACTGGAGATGGTCTCCACTTCCACACGCTTGCCCAGGGCATCCATGATCCGGCGCCAGTGTAGCTTTTCCAGCCACACAACCACCCGACAGTGTTGAGAGAGCGGATCGGAGCCTGGTGAGGAGCTGACTGGGGTGCGGGACAGCACAGGGGAGGAGTTTTGGCTGCCTGCGTAGGTGATGGCTCGTTGCGGCAGGAAGCACCGCACTGATAACTACTGTTGTCGTTGCGTGAGATCCTGATACACAAAGCTTGCCGCTGACATCAATGACTGGTTTGAAGGATTTGTGCAGTTCCGCTGAGCAAAGAGCGAGGAACTCTCCAGGTTCACCGCACCATGACACTGATATCCCCAATTTTGCCGCGTCCTTAGATTTCTCCGTACCTGCTCTGTTCCGCGCTATCCACGGACTCTGCACAACCACAGCACTTACTGCTTGTTTTGGGGCTTGCTTGGCTATGGATCCACGGTCTTGACCTTGAGCAAATTACAATTCCGCGGAATGCAGGTCTGGACTTACACGTGAGATCCTCACCGGAAAGTGACACTCCGCGGTCCACTTCCTGCCACACGTGTGCCGCCACCTTGTGGCTTCCTCATCCTCTCCGCAGAACCTCGTTCCGCGGCGGTGTGCAGGCAAGGGCACCGCCGGCAGCTCACTTCAACTCGGGTTTTGGCCACTCGTGCACTTCATCGCGCAGATCGCGGCGATGACATCAGAGGCAACGCAGGGGAGGGGCGTGGAACACGGAGAGTGCAGATGGGAGCGGTAAATGTCTTTGATAGTCAGGAACAAAGTACATAATCTGGCGGAGTATCCAGTCGAGAGCAATCAGGACTTAAGGCCATCATTTTTGCTCCTACTTGCCTAGCCTTTTGTAGTTGGGACTCCACACGGCATGTCTACACGCCGGCGGTCTCATCCCTCTCATGTCATCCTCTTCTTCCCTTCAACTTGGACTCCACGCAGTGCGGCTACGCACCGCAGGTCTCGTCCTCACACTCCGGGAACATTGTCCTTGTTCCTCTAAGTCTTTTTCCTTCATCCACGGCTTGCACACGCGGTCTTCGTGTTCTTCCTTGAATCTTTGTCTTGCACGGTGCATCCTCAAGTGTTCTCTCCGTGATTGCTGCGCCGCCTTCCGTGCTGATTGGTTGTTGCTCCCCTGATTGCCTCGTCTGCCTGCTGCCCTGCCTGTCTTTGCTTGATTAACTCCGTGGCTGTTTCTCCTTCCGCGGTTTGTCCCCTGTTCCTTTCCCACCGCGGATCTCCCTGCTGCTTGTTTCCGCCCTTTTACAGCTTCTGACACAAGTGCTTGAGATGGTAGAGGGACGGCCGCCGCAGATAACAATGTCAACCTGCGGTAGCCTCCTCCCGTGTGACTTCTCCGGATTGTTGTTCAACTCCGCGCTACCCCATGCTCGAGCATGCATACCGCTGGAGCCAGCGTGCCTTGCGCGGTTCCCATCATACCCCGCTTGCCCCTCCGTGGAGTGACCTTCCTGCGGACCAGCATAAGAATCTCGCCTGACAACCACTCGCAACCACTCGCAACCTCTTGCAACCACTCACAACCACTCACAACCACTGGCAACAACTCCCAACCAGTTGTAACCACTCGCAACCATTTCCAACCACTCGCAACCACTTGCAACCACTCACAACAACACTCAACCACTCACAAGCACTCGCAACCACTCACAACCACTTGCAACCAATCGCAACAAATCGCAATCACTCACAACTACTAGCAACCACTCGCAACCTCTTGCGACCACTCGCAACCACACGCAACCAATCACAACCACTCACAACCACTTGCAACCACTTGCAACCACTCGCAACCTATCGCAACCTCTTGCAACCACTTGCAACCACTCGCAACCACTCGCAACCAATCGCAACCACTCCCAACCACTTGCAACCACTCACAACCACGCGTAACCAATCCCAGACACTCGCAACCAATCGCAACGACTCTTAATCGTCCCAACCACTCGTAGCCACTCGCAACCACGCAAAACCACTTGCAACCACTCGCAACCACTCGCAACGACTCACAACCACTCGCAACAACTCGCAACCACTCGCAACCACTCGCAACCACTCGC
>SZWC01038420.1:0-12505 GCA_023375785.1 Penium margaritaceum
CCCCCCCCCCCCATCCCCCCTCCTCGCACTTCTAGCTGGTTCCATGCTTTTTTGTTTTGCCTGTCTCAAGAATGATTACATGGAAGCATGAACTCAGCACGAACACCAACAATGGATCTCACCCTGTGCATCATCAAAGTTTGTGGAGCTGCAGCATTTGATAAGTAGACACAACATACTGTTTGTATATGATGCCAAATATGTGGACGTAGAACGAGTTCTTTTTGTCTAGTTAGGCCATTGTGAGAAGAAGCAGTTCTGATGAAAGGGATGAATATGCAAAGATGTTTGGGAAGTTGAGTGTTATGTGATTATGTGCAGGAAATTTCTTTGGGACACGTACACCATCCCAGCCAATTTGTGTCACTTGCATTACCTAACTTACTTGTAAGTAATTAAGGACAACAAAACATCCAGATGCAGTCATTTGCAAGAGCTTGCTGGAATTGTATGGTGCTGTCGTTGGGGTGTGGAAAAATATTTTCAATAGAATTTCAGCAATCTTTTGCATGATTGGTCTCCCTGTTGCTGATGTGTTGCCTAAAAATGTCAGTATATCTGGCATAATACAGAAGTCCAGCTCAAGTTTGCACCATCAAAAGTACAATCTGGTTGTTTCTTGTAAAGAGGATGGCCAGGATTGCACTTTGTGTGGGGTGGCCAAATCATTCTTTTGCAAATCGGGACCATGCCTCCGCTGTTTTGGTTCATATGCCATGCCACCATCTCTCATTTTTTACATCGTTTGGCTTTGTTGTCAATGAAATTTGTCTGTTGTCATTTCCTGTGGTTGTTTTTTCTGTTTTTTTTGTTGTTTTTGTTGTGGTTGCTCTTGCTACTGTTGTTGTTGTTGTTGTTGTTGTTGCTGTTGTTGTTGTTGTTATTGTTGTTGTCGTTGTTGTTGTTGTTGTTGTTGTTGTTGTTGTTGTTGTTGTTGTTGTTGTTGTTGTTGTTGTTGTTGTTGTTGTTGTTTTTGTTGTTGTTGTTGCTGTTGTTGTTGTTGTTGTTGTTGTTGTTGTTGTTGTTGTTGTTGTTGTTGTTGTTGTTGTTGTTGTTGTTGTTGTTGTTGTTGTTGTTGTTGTTGTTGTTGTTGTTGTTGTCGTTGTTGTTGTTGTTAGAGATGGTAGAATGCCAAACCTTTGTCTACTACGACATCTCCTTTTGTGCTCGCGCTTGTGCTCTTGTTGTTGTTAATAATGCAAGCATGGCTTTGAATGTCATAAAGAGGGCTATAGTGTACATTCTTTTATTGGCTATTCAAAGTAAGGCATGGATTTTAAAGGTGTTGCTGCTTAGAGGTTCCTATTTGTAACTGCTCTTACGGTTAGTGCGCATGCAAGCACAACCAAAAGCATCATAGGAATGCAACCTGAAGGGTTGTTGAGAATCAGAAGATCTTTCCACCGCAAATTGCTTAACTGAATATGATGGTCAAATCAATAGGAAATCTTAGAAATTGAAGAATTCCATGGGCACGGAAAAAACCTCAGTTTCAGGCAACGGCGAAGAGGAGGAGCAAGTGAGACTCACTATTCGAGTCTCACTTGGTTGGGACCGAGAGAGCGAGCGAGCGAGGCCTGCCGGCCTTGCTCGCTCACTTGCTCTGCTGTCCGAGGGCAGTATCCCACTATGCTCCTAATTTTCCAAGCCCCCCCCCCCCCCCCCCTCCTTCTTTCTTTGATGTGCCACTTCCTAAGTCACCCATACAAACAAATAAGTGAACCCCAACAGTATTTGACCTGAAATCACATGCCAATTTTAGTAGTGTCATGTTGCAACTAATGAAACGATTAATACAAGACATGGGATATCTTCGATGCCAACGAGTGAATTTGTGCAGGCTGATGTGGGAGGAAGGCATGGAACCAGGACAAACCAGAGGGACGCGCAGCGCTGTATTGGTGGGAATGTGTGAAACTAGCGCTTCAGCGTCGCTCACCACCAGTCTCAGGTTCAACATGCCCTGCACACCTGAGTGCACAAATGGAGGGAGAAATAGCAGGAGGAATAACATGCCCCCTTGCACGAGGGAGTTGTAGGAATACATTCAATGCGTAGTAGTTGTGATGTCAGGGAGGATGCTGGGAAAGCCTTGGTGAGGAAATCAGCAAGTTGGTCAGAGCCACCGATGCCACACACTTCCACCACCTTAACCTCCACAGCTTTGTGTAAAACGTGATGATCTACACTAATATGCTTTGTGCGAGAATGCAACACACCATCATTTGCACTGATGCGGCGCGCGGTAGAGCTGTCACTTGACATTTGAACCGCACCCACACAAAATCCCAACTCCTCAAGTAGCCTGCTCAGCCACATTCCTTCACACACTGCTTCTACAAGTGCCATGTACTCAGCTTCAGCCACGCTTCTTGCTACACATGACTGTTTTGCACTCCGCCAAGACATAGCAGTTCCCCAAAGCCAAAAAAAAAGCCTCCTTGGCTGCATGGCCCTCCGTCACGTGCATAGTCACTGTCACAAAAACCATCAAGGAGAGGTGCATGTGCCAGAGTGAACACAAGACCAACAGTATCTAGCACACAGCAGAGCAACTTCAGCAAGGCCATGTGATGAGGCCTTTGAGATTGGGCCGAGGTGTTTACTCGACATGCAATGTCTGGACAAGTGGTGGGTGCGAGGTAGACAGCCCACATATGTCTGTACAGTGTGGGGTCAGTCTCTGATCCATAGTCTTTTGTGTGTGAGTAAGGTAGATGGGCATAGACGTCTGGAATCATGGGTGATGACTGTTGCGGTAGGTGATGTGCAAGGTGTGAGAAAAGTGTAGTGAGATGCGTAAAAAGCCTCCCTTGATTTAGGGTCAGCATACGAGAAACACGATCCTGTGAGATAGCCATGCCCAGGAAACTGTGTGCCTTACCAAGCTCGGTCATGCGATAATGTGTAGCAAGTAGTGTCTTGGTAAGAGAGATCAGAGAAGGGGACGCTCACAACATGAGGAGATAAACTACATACACAATCAGAGCCACAAGGCTGTCTGTGGTGGAACGGAAGAAAACAGAAGGGTCTGATATGCCTTGAGTGAAGCCACCGCTTTCTAGCATTTTCCTAATCTCCTTGTTCCAACATCTTGGTGCTTGTTTTAGACCATATGGTGCCTTCACAAGGAGCCTAACTCTTTTTGTGCCCTCCTCAAATCCTTTGGGTGGTTTGACATAGAGCTCCTCCTTGAGAGGGCCATTGAGTGAAACATTTTTCACATCCATTTGATGAGTTTACCAATCCTTGTAAGCAACAACGCGGAGGAAGACTCAGCTGCTGGTGTACTATCCTACTAGAGCATATGTATATGTGAAGTCTTGTCCAAGAATTTTTCAGAATCCCTTGGCGACCAGTCTGGCTTTGTACTTGTCTATCATATCAGCCAGATTCTTCTTGAGCTCAAATATCCACTTCACATCAATGGCCTTGCACCCAGGTAGCAGTGGTACCAGCTCAAAGACTTTATCTCAATGAGTGCATTCAGCTCATTAACCATGGCCTTCTCCTAATTTTCTGTATCATGACGGCCCCTTGCTTCAGCAAGTGTGGTAGGCTCCGTCTGTGTTTCAGACTGTCCAGACAAACCTAGATGATTAGCAACCAAAAATTGTCATTCTTTTCCCATGTACAACACATGGAACATGTGTGACATCATTTTATGGTGTACATGCAAATGTGCCACAATCATGTGCATCGAGAATATGTAGAATGAGATATCAACTGCTTTAGAATGGTTTTTTTCCAATGTGACTATAGAAGGTTGTATAAATTACAAAAACATGGTAGATGGGGGTCCTATTGGATATGGAAACTTATCCAAGCACCATGTCTTGTGAACTACAGCCATGTTGGTTTACTGTTTCCCTCAATTTCATGCATGTGGGGGGATTGAAGGGATTAAACTTTGTCGTTTGCATTAATTGCACACGACGCTCGACTCGAGTACCCAAGATTCTAGATATGCCTGATTCTATTTCTTGCTATTGTGTAAATACTTTCGACATGCCTGATACGTGCCATTGTGGTACACTTGTACATATAAATGATCCGATCGTCCCAATTCCTTGAATTGTCTTGTATTCACACTTCATCCTTGTGAACCATCAATGTTACGCTTGGCTCTAAAATCAGTGTAAGAGTGCACACCGACATACCAAAAACAAGGCAAAAACCTTGCATGAGTTCTCACTCCATCTCCACCGTCTAAAATCTTGCAAACCTTGCAATGATGACGATGAATGGAGCAGGCACATCCAACAATGATTAGTATCAAATGACGGAGACTACGATGATGGATACAGGAAACAACACTCTCCTGGAAAGCCAGACAGTAGTGATGGCCTTTGCAGCAAAAGGCGCAGCACAGATGACTCTGATGGCATATCCGGTGACGGACCCTTGGGCTCGGCAAGACTGAGACTGAGGGGACGACATCTGGCACCGGCTAACGAGCTCAAGTTAATGAGTATGTGTACCAAGAACTGTTGGGACTAAAGAGTCTCAACACCCATCTGCTCCAACAATTGAATGTTTGATGGAGTAGTCATCGAGAGGAACATACGACTCTTGAGCGAGATGCAAATCTGACCAATAAATTTTTAGTCATTTAAATGTGCAAACTTGAAAGAACCGACGCTTGGGATCTGGCTGAAAAGTCTGGAGGTCTACTTCCCGGTTGCTGGGGTCAACAACGACTGAAATGAAATTGACCCTGCGGTCTCGCCTTTGTGTGGCATGGCTTTGATTTTGTGGTCTGATTGAAAGGCTAACCAACGGTAGCATGATACAGGCAGAGTTGGGTCGATGGCTCACACAACTGATCTCATATCATCGACCGTAGGCGTCCTACCTCTTGAGCAGATAAATTTGACATGGAACAAATTACTGATTCCACCTGAAAACAATACGGTCCAACGTGCATGCCACACTCATACGCTGTTAAAAGATGAACAAAAAGTCTGATGCATGGTACAAGATTCAACACTTGCACTAGTAGTCCCGCATGGCACAATATTCATGGCAATTATGTGAAATAATTTACATTGTGTACATAGTTTACTGTAACCTCTCGACTCACGTCCATCGCCTTGCAAACCCCTGATGAGACGGAGGGTACGGACGCTTGAGGGAGCAGACGCGAGTTTGGCGGCCGCAGAGCAGGTATAACCAGCCACCGGATACACTTTCTCCATCACCACATGTGCGGGCTTCCCTCTTGGATTGCTCATGTCTTGTCACAAAACAATCCACTACTGTATTTGTTCATGTTTGAACTGCGGTGGATTGGTGACCTAGTTTGGTCTTACCTGTGAATCGGTGGAAGTTTTGACAGAGATAGTTTAGGACTAAACTCAGGCTGTGGACTTGTGGGACTTGTGGGGCTGTCCTCTTGCAGTTCGAGTGAGCACCAACAAGCTCCAACTCACCAGCTGACGGATGGGCTCAATTAGCAAGCTCTATCCCGTTACACTTACTTCTCACTCTTATGAAATTTTCTCACCACAAACACCTCCATTATGACCGCTGCCAGTGTCATTCAAACCACATAGTCATGCTCCACACAGCTGCATGAAGGAAGAGGGACAAAGGGTCTCTATTTTGGTATCATAGTGGACAAGCCAAAGCTCTTCGTGCTGTGTGTGAGACACACAATTTGGTCTTGGGAGGGCCTGTCGAGCAGCAGCCGTAGTGATGGCAACGTAGAGTAGCAGATGCATGGAGCAGCAACTGCAACAACATCTATGCAAGCACCAACTGTAGCAATAGCTACGCAGAGTAGAATCTACAGCTGTGGTGCGACGTAGTAGTAGGCAGTAGCGACTACTAGTGACTGCAACAGCAGGCAACAGTCATACAACCCACTACTACAGTCGTAGCAACATAGCAGCTACGCAGAGCGACAGCTACAGCGGCGGCAGGGCACATCAACGAGTGATAGCCGCAGCCACAGGTGGTAGTAGCGTACAGCAGGCGAAGTGACGATTGTTGCGGCCAGAGTGGTAGTGATGGTGGCAGTGGCAGCTTCACAAACCAGTAGCTGTAGTGGCGGCGACATGTAGTAGCGGATAGCAGCAGCCGACTACAACTAGAGTAGCAGGCAGCAACTAGAGCGTGGATGCGATAGTGGGTCGCAACAACTACCTAATGTTGCAGTAGTGAGCGATAGTTACAGCAGGACTGTGGTAGTTGGCTACAGCAGCAGCCAGTCACAATAGTAGGAGCTACCACCTTACAGCAGCATCGACAGGTCTTGGAAGGACCCACCAGCGGTAGTAGTAGCAGCGGTCGACATCACTCTGCCGTCGGGTTTCTTCCGGTATTCTCCTCCCCATTGCTAGTTAGGCTCCCCTCTAACATGGGTTGGGTGGGGATGGTTCATGTACTCTTAGGCATCCTCATGGACTCTCCCACACATCCCACACCCATTGGGGTGGGAGAAATGTTGCCGATAACTTCTTGGCAGTATTGGGGGGTCCATCAATGGCTCCTAGGATCAAGAAGGCCTCGACGTAGATCCCACGCCCACTGGGACGGGGGAACGCTGTCGATTTTTTTGGGCAGCGTCGGTGGGTCCATCAAAGGATCCCAGGCTGTAAAAGGCCTCGACACAAATGTAGGGTTCAATAGGATGGCTAAACCCTGTCGAATGTTTTGGCAGCATCCGTCATCAAACGCCAGCATCAACTGTAATAAAACCCGCTTGTGATACCCCATGCATTCCTATGCCCAAGGACGCACCCTTTGGAGTCGGTAGTTCCAGTTCCACCAAGGATGTTGCCGTTGCTACCTCCGGCGTGGTTGGTAACACACCAGGCATGACACATGAAGAATCCACGTCTAGTCCTGGTTTGCTGGAACGTGGCCGACATGAGCTACGCAAGAAACAGGCCCAGGAGGCTGAAGACAGCCAAGCAGATGGCCGATCTGTTCAAGTCATTTCGAGATGCAATCCAGCCATAGCGGTAGCAACATTAGCATCAATAGCAGCAGCATTAGCAATAGTGTGAGCATCAATAGAAGCTGGTGCGTGATGCCTTGCGCAAGGGCAACCGGCAGGAGGACATCTACACCACCTGGGAGCTGCGATTCTGCATGTGGGCAGTAAGTAAGGGGGTGTACACATTCGACACCAGTCTGTATCAGACTATAGACTCCTAACGGACGAAAACCGTTACTCTCGCCACCTATTTTCTCTTGAAGGCCGTCCTAGAGGAGTACACCCTTGACTTTGAAACCTTCCTCGGTAATCCCCGCACCGGCACTAGGGCTGACTTGAGCGATGCCCAGAAATTGGCAACCATTCTTGTAGAAGGCGCGACCATGGCAATAACATCACACCACCTCTCGAACTTCAGCTCTCTACATTAGGGTGCACAGAAGACACCGGTTCACTACTGGTGGCAGGTCATGCTGTTGTACAAAGCCCTTAGGAACAATGGGCCGGGTCAGCTCATGGCGTATAGCACCATCAGGATTGGCGTTGGGTGCGAGTATGCAAAAACCTTCAACAATCTTATCCAAAAGAGTCTCCAGAAGATGGCCAGCAAAGGCTTCTTGCTTTCGCGGGCCAGTGAGTATTTCCCATACGTGGCAGGATTTGGAGCAACAAATGATGCCCGTCATGGTACGTCAGCAGCAACCGTAAGAACAGGCCCGGAATCACGCATCATCACCCCCTCCTCACGCCAACCGTCACAGCCAATAGCGGTAACTGCAAAAGTAATTGGCTGAATTGCAGTAGTGCAAAGGAAGAAGGGAAGGAACAATAGGTGAGGAGGCACGGATGGCAAGGGATTGGAGACTCCAAAGCTGACCCAGGGGTGACAGTGGGAGTACTACAACTTACGGGGGAGCATACTTCTCTACGGAGTTGAAGCTCCTCAAGAACTGGACAGAGATTGCAGAAGGCCTATACAAGGCATTCGAGCAATGGAAGCGCGCCTCCGCACGCTTCACGCCTACGACCGACCTGCCACCCACATCAGCAACTTTTGCACCCACAGACAATTCTGGCAACTAGTCACCTCTAGAGCAGCGGCTTGCGATACAGGCCAGCAATATCGCCGAGCTTCGCTAGCTCTTACGACTCACCACTCAGGGAGGTGTGAGTGCATTGAATGAGCCGGAGGATCCCACTGTTGCGTCTGTTGAGTCCATGACATGCAGTCGGGATGGTGGCGGTGGGGCACAGTGTGCTATTGAGTCTGTGCAGTCGTTCATTGCACGTGATAATGCTCGTCTATCCGCTATATTTGCTCCTCTCTGCACAGGTCACGCCGACCTCTCATGGCTTGTTCATTCGTAAACACGTGTCGCCTTTGTAGTTCAGCAGTCATCTGCTGAGCAGTTCTGTCCACTGCAAGCACTATAGGTAGCTATTCTAACATTTTGCCAGAGCGTGTGAAGGATGCCACCTGGATCTGAGATTCAAGTGCCACCAATCACATGACATGCCGCCGCCGTGCTTTTTTTGTGCTTGGTCTTGTTGACTCTTTGCGTTCTGTGCGGATGGCTGCTGGGCATGAGGTTCGTGTCAAGGGTGAGGGTGTTGTGCAATTCCATAGGACGTCAGGGCCGTTTTACATCTCAAACGTGCTGTATGTGCCTAATCTAAAACTCTGTCTGCTTTCTGGACTTGCCTTCACGTGGATGGGTCTCAATGTCGCATTCACTTGTAAGGATGCCACCGTTTCTATTTTCAGTGAGACGCATTGTTAATTGGGTTTTTTTCCTTTTGTAAACTTCTCTTTAGTGGAACTCCGTCATCGCATTCTCTTGGATGTGGTGCGGTCCCTCGCATGGGGGAGGATGGGCTAGTTGATGATGTTGTCCCGGTCACCCTCCTCGGTCTCCCCAGTTGACACACCGGCACCACCTGACACATTTCCACTCTTGTCTGTGCCTTTTGCATGTCCACCTTCTATCCCAGCTGCATTGCCATCAGAGTCCTACAGATGAGGTGAGGACAGGCGCCTTTGCCCACGTCCTACTTGTAGCGTGCATAGTGAAGTCCTTGGCACGAGGGCCCTAGGCCTCAGCGCGTAGGATCTCATCGAAGTCCACCCTAGGTGCGATACATGCCGCGTGCTCCTTGCTCACGAGCACAGACGCACAGTCAACTCCGTAGAGTCCACTGTCATTTTTGGCCCTCCGTCTGTGGCCTATGCATTGGCCATGCACAGCGGAGTTGCTATGGCCCCAAACTCGATTAGTGAGTAACAAAGTGAACAGTGCAACGAGGTGATAGAGGCCGGTTGACAACACTACCCTCGCAAAGTGCTCGACTTCAGGCTGGGACGCCACCCTAGGATCAAACTGGACCGGTTGGCGAGCGTACCGCTGATGGTTTGGTCCAAAACTATTTGCAACCAAATCAGCTACTTAGTTATAAACATGCTAGAATACAAAAATAGTTAACCACATCAACCACAAGTGTAAGTGGATACATGCCCCCCCTCTCATGTTTGCTCCATGATATGGTAGTATTAAACCAAGCTATTCATTATGATCCTCGCATTTAAGCTCTCAAAAACATCATGGTTGGATTGAGTAGGCATCATTTTTGTACTCTGTAGAGGTAGTTGCAGTGCATGAACCATTATGCCTGCGCTGACCTTGCACGAGAGAGATTAACTTTAGAGAAGTCACGCGCGGACATGAATTCTGTGTGGACAAAGTCAAGAGGTCATTTGTGTGTCTTGTACCCCACGAAGAACACTCCCCCATGACCCACAAACAAAAGTACAAACACATAATAGCGAGAGAACCAAGTCCATGCCCTAAGAAATCACGAATCCTTAGCAAGAGAGAGAGAGAGAGAGAGAGAGAGAGAGAGAGAGAGAGAGAGAGAGAGAGAGAGAGAGAGAGAGAGAGAGAGAGAGAGAGAGAGAGAGAGAGAGAGAGAGAGAGAGAGAGAGAGAGTCACATCAATCATGGGCATCTGACCAACAACAAACCAACAATGTGCCCAACTGCCTACGGAATACCACTATTGAGAGCCTTGGTGATTGCATGCTACTGAAGAGTATCAAACTAGAAAAACCGAGCATTTCAAGGAGGAAGGCACCTGCGTACGAAGTGTTGCTCAATATTGATGTGCTTCGTACGAGAATGATGCATGCCATCGTGTTTTGCTTGAGGGATCTTTGCGAATCTCTTTTGAGAGAGAAAATTCATTAAATAATGGTGTTATAGCTAAAATATATATGTAGATTCCCACCTATAAATCGTTTCCTTCCCAATCCACGTAGACGCTGGCTGGGTTAGGCACCCTGGCTTGCTTCTGTGATGATGTTGCCTCCCAACCTCAGCGTGTCAGGACAAGGGCCCCCGAAAAACCAGCTAGAGGTTCCGTTGCATCACTGACTTGCAGATTTGGGCTTGGAACGTGACGCTTACGTCAATTTGGTGCTTCGAGATCGAGTGCAAAACTTGACCGTGACCAATGTGGGATCCAAATTTTGTCAAGTTGTCTGCTGTATATAGTGGCTAGTTTGCGATAGNAAGAAATCACGAATCCTTAGCAAGAGAGAGAGAGAGAGAGAGATAGAGAGAGAGAGAGAGAGAGAGAGAGAGAGAGTCACATCAATCATGGGCATCTGACCAACAACAAACCAACAATGTGCCCAACCGCCTACGGAATGCCACTATTGAGAGCCTTTGTGATTGCATGCTACTGACGAGTATCAAAGTAGAAAAACCGAGCATTTAAAGGAGGAAGACACCTGCGTACAAAGTGTTGCTCAATATTGATGTGCTTCGTACGAGAATGATGCATGCCATCATGTTTTGCTTGAGGGATCTATGCGAATCTCTTTTTTGAGAGAAAATTCATTAAATAATGGTTTCTTAGCTAAAATATATATGTAGATTCCCACCTATCAATCGTTTCCTTTCCAATCCACGTAGACGCTGGCTGGGTTAGGCACCCTGGCTTGCTTCTGTGATGATGTCGCCTCCCAACCTCAGCCTGTCAGGACAAGGGCCCCCGAAAAACCAGCTAGAGGTTCCGTTGCATCACTGGCTTGCAGATTTGGGCTTGGAACGTGACGCTCACGTCAATTTGGTGCTTCGAGATCGAGTGCAAAACTTGACCGTGACCAATGTGGGATCCAAATTTTGTCAAGTTGTCTGCTGTATACAGTGGCTAGTTTGCGACAGTGAATACGTATGAACGAAAAATCCGACGGTTGACGTCACCTTGTCCACTTGGCTCAACGCAGACGGAGATAAGGGTGCGTTTGGGATGACACGATTTGCCTCCACTGTCCTCAAAAGTACGCGACCTCGAGTTCGGTATAGTGTATGGAAACAACACGACCGCGCTCGATCGTCCATCGGACAACTTCTGGACGATCAAGCGCGGTCGTGTTGTTTCCAGACACGCAACCGAACTCGAGGTCGCGTACTTTCGAGGACAGTGGAGGCAAATCGTGTCATCCCAAACGCGTCCTAAACTTGCTTGCTGGTGGCAGGTGTACATCGAACTTTACTTTTGCGCAGTCGGCTTCTGGCTCTCACCCGTCGCCGCAGCAAGACGACGCAGAGCACATCGCAGGAGTCTCCATCACAAAGCATCAGCAGCCAGCCACTCGCATCACCGGACATGCCGACGCTCCACCCACTGACAAATGGCGGACATCCACACTTTGCTACAGAGTTCCGATAGTTCCGGAGCGTGCAGCGACTGGGGTCCACTGCTCGTTCCTTCGCTGCTTCTGCCGCTGCTGCTTCTCTCGTCGCCTCCCTCCGGTTATAGTCTCCCGCAAATCTGTCCTGAGTTGGGTTTGCGACACATCGTTCACCTGTGGTTTCCAGACGTCCACAAGCGGAGGCTTTGACATTGAACGCTGGTGTGTGTGTGCGTCGGATTTCTGAACTCTCACGGGTCAAGGCACGTCGGCGAGGCCGGCGCAGGGAGGTTCCGCGGGTTTGTGGCTGCGGTGAGTGTCTCACAGGGGCACCAGCTCGCCTGGTCTGACTCGGAACCAGGCGAGTTCCCCGTGGGCGACGACGGCTCCTCCCTCTGCATCTGGTGGCAGCTTGAATTGCCATCGCAACGCGGTTTCCTTTCGAAGCACGGTTGCTGGGGGAGGTCCTTCTGTCGACGACCAGCCCGGCCAGGAGCAGCCGTCGACATCTTTTCTCTCTTCCCCTCTACCGCCGCACATCTTGGTGGTGCGGCACTTCCATCAGTCGACGAAACGCCCAGGCTGCAGCCGGCCGTCCCATCTCCCCGGTCGTTTCTTTCTGCCCTCCTCTAGTCCAAGGCCCACAGCTGCAGCGGGAGGGGAATCTGGTGAAGGCACGCCTGCCAGCCAGCCCTGCCCGCGTTTCGTCCCTCTCTCTAGTTTCCCTAGCTGAGGGAAAGAGGCGATGGCCCCCGTGCCCGCGTTAGTGGCGGGGGCCGCCCTCACAGGATGGGTCCTTCTTGCTCGGTTTCGCAGAAGGCGCGGTAGGCTCTCTGCATCGGAAGACCCAGGATTTGAAGAGGGAGTGG
>SZWC01038430.1:0-13816 GCA_023375785.1 Penium margaritaceum
CATAGCGTGTCTACACGCTGTCGGTCTCATCCCCCTCACACCATCCTACTTCCTCCTATTTGGACTCCACGCGGTGCGGCTACGCACCGCGGGTCTTGTCCATACACATACTCTGCCTATCTTCTGCTGGTCATTTCCTTCATCCGCGGCTCGTGCATGTAGTTCTCCGTATTCTTCCTTGAATCTTCTGCCTCCGCGATGCGTCTTCCCGGCCTTCCTCCTTGATCACCGCTGCTAGCCTTGTGTTCTGATTGGTCGTGCTCCTGCCACTTTTAATGTCATCCGGTTCAGCCGGCGGATGTCTCGCACGTCCGGCGCTCCAGCTTTGCTTTCCACCTTCCCACAGTTCAGCTCTTGTTCCCTTTTCGCCGCGGTCTTTCCCGCCGGGCCATTTTCCCGCCACCGCCACCGGATTCCGCGCCACCCCACGCTCTACCGCAACCTCATCGCGGGAGCCAGCTTTCCGCGCGGACCCTCCTGTGTTCACCAATCCCTGGCAAGATCTTCTCCGCGGATCTGCTAGACCGCGGAAGCAACCTTCCGCGGATCCATTGCTTCCGCCGCGGAGATGCGGTGAATTATTGCTTGACACTGATGCCCCCAACCCCCCCTTTTCAAGACTCTGCCCCAGAGTCTCGTCCGCGCAGCAGGCGCGTGAACTTCCCTTGCGGTCCTGGCCGCTACCGGTGCTGGCAGGGACGAAAGTATGTCTCCACTTCCCCTCCCTCTCGTTGGTACTTTGCAGAACACTCCTGATGTACATACAGCTGACAACCTTCACATCGGGCTCCTGCGGTGATGTCCTCCGCTCCCAGTCTTCTTTTGCAGGTTGAGCAATGTGGGATCCGTTCGTACGTCCTGCAACTCGTACAGCGGTATACCATATGTCCCTCCTCACTCCTTCCCACCCCTGCAGCGCACTGCGCGTGGGCCCATCCTCCGCAATGCTCACAGTGAAATGCCATCTCTGTGACGATTCCTCCGCATCCGTCTCCGCAGCAACGCAGCCCGGAGCTCTCTATCCCCCAATCTTCTTTTTGGGACTGAGCGAGGCAGCGGTGACAGGTCCATACTCCTTCCTTATCCCTTTTGCCACACCGCTGGTGACACATCTTCAGGCACATGCCACATCCCTTCCCGAACTCCGCCATCCCTCCCCGGCAGGCAGCGCATACAGGTTCTCCGGTCTCCGCGGTGAAGCTGAGGTAGCAGTCCGTCTCCAGAAGCTCATTGCCCACTCATTGGTGACATTGGCCCTTCCAGGCGGAGTTTCCCATCCCCAGGCATTCGCGGTGGGCGGGCCTCATGCAGACAGCGCATTTTCCTTCATCCTGCACCATCTTCAGGCATGTGGGACATGCCGCGGATTGATGCCTCTCCTCCCCCAATTCCTCCTCTTCTTCCGATTCTTCCTCCTCCCCTTCCTCGTTCACTCGGCGTGCCTTGCGGACACCTCGTCGCCTTTCGATCTCCTCCCTGCACCTTCTGCACACCGCGGCCCCACTTCGCCCTCCGCGCCCATCACGAGGCGGCACCAGGCAACCAGTGCACATTTGGCGGTGGCACCCGCCACAATTCTGCACTTCCACTCCCCACCATTGGCCGCATTAGGCACACTTCTTTTCCTCCAGTTCCTTCTGCCTGTTTTCTTCTGCCGCAACACGTCCCTCCGCCTGCCACTGTCTCATCGTGGCCCCAGAGACCGTGCGCGGACCTTTCCGTCGCTCATTAGGCCCCTCCTATTCCTCTTCTTCCTCCTCCTCCTCCATTGGGTCCCACCTTCCGCGGGGTGGTGCTCCCCCAGTATCGGGTCCTGCTCCTCCTTCTTCCTGCCGCTCCTTCACAGTTTCCTCCTCAGCTGCCTCCCTCAAGCATCGCAAGCAGGTACGGTTTCTTCCGATGCAGGGCTTGGAGGCCCCGCCGGCGTATTGATGCACGGGTCTCACGCACACTCGGCACACCACCTTCAGACGTGGTTTAGCAGGAAGATTTTCTCCGCACCACACACATGGACCAGTGTAGGTGGCCAGGGTCTTGGGGCTCATTGGTACCTCAGTCCGCGGTGGTACCTCTTGGGATGTCTGCTGAGTTACTCCTGCCGGGGTCTGTCGCTCAGGCGCGTCCGCAGGCTCCTTTTCTGCCCGCTCTCGCTGCTCCCCCTGCTCCGACTACTGCTCCCGCCGCGGTTGCTCTCGTCGTGGTTCCCTCCTTACCTCCTCCGCCGCCAGTTCGCGGACATCGGATTCTTCCTCTTCCACTTCCTCAGGTTCTTGGCTCCATTCCTGCTCCTGCCGCGACACCTGTTCTTCACAGACGTCAAGCAGCTCCTCCGCTCTCCATCCCCGCGAGCCCTTCCGCTGCCCCAGGGGTGGCAGGCGACTTCCTGTCCCAGGGATGTGCATTTGCCACGCTGGTGGCAGCAGCACAAACTCTGTGGCCGGATAACTGCGGTCGCTGAATCCTTCCGGCCCCTCCAGCCACACTTGCCCTGCCTCAATGCTGGCCATGCGGTACACCTCCCTTGGTTCTCCAGCTTCTCGCCCCGCGTTAGGGAAGGGGCGGAGATACACCAAGTGGCCCTCTTTGATGGACCCATGGTTCAGCCGCCGGTTGGCTGTATCGCATCCGCGCCAGGCAGCTACAAAACCCCTCAACCGCGCTTCTGCTCGCATAGCCTTCGTCTTTTCACAGCGCTCGCGGAACCATTCTACGACTTCCTTGCCCTCCTCCTTCTCCGAGCGCTTTCCTTGTTCCTCTGGGGCAAGTGGCAGCCTTAGTGGCTTCTGGGGCAAACCCATTGTCGCTGGCGGTGGTTCGCCGAAGAGCAGCATGTGTGGTGAGAAGGAGGTTGCACGACTGGGTGTTATGTTGATGAAGTACGCTGTCTTCTTCAGCTACTCTGCGCAGCTGCTGCCCTCCGCGGTGGCCATTACTCGCTCCAATATTTCGTGCACCCGCTCCACTTGTCCTTGGGACTCTGGCCTGTACCGCCCAGAGTGTACGTGGCGGACCCCCCATTCCTCCAGTTCCTCTCTGAAGGCTCCCATGAATTCGGTACCGTTGTCGCTGTGCACCACGCTGCATCCTCCAAAATGGTAAAAGATCTCCTCGCGGATGAATTTTGCCGCGGTGGCAGAGCTCTTGTTGGGCACAGCGCGGACCCAGAGGTATTTCGTGAAATGATCTACCACTGCGATCCAGTACCGGTTCCATTGGTTGCAGTGCGCACGGGGGCCGTGGAAGTCGATAATGATCTTCTCCAACGGCTCACCGATGGGGGAGGATTGGAACAGCGGCTGGTCTCTTGGTGTGGTTTTCCGCGCTCGCTTGCAGGGGGCGCAGTGCTACACCACTTGCTTGATGAGGGCCGCCAGATTGGGGATATGAACGATGGGCGCCAGGCGGTCCTTTAGTGCCTGCGTGCCGGTGTGGTGATGGCGGTGGTAGGCTTCCACAACCGCCTTCTGCAGCGTGGGCGAGGGTACCCACAGGACACGCGGAGTCAGTTTCCAGAGGCGGACATCCTCCCATGCGTAGTGTTCACACAGACGGGCCAGATCATCCTTCTTCCTTCGTTCGAACTCTACACCTAGCCGTGTCTCCAGATACGCGTACACCTTTTGTGCCTCCGCCTTCTGCTGCTCCTTGCTGGTGGCGCGGAGGAGGATGTGGGCAGTCTGCCAGATCCGCCAGTCCTGCGTCTCCATAGGCCCCTTCCTTCCCGCTTTTTCTGCCCCCGCTTCCCCCGTCTTTCATTTTGTCTCCGGCACTCGTGCCGGCAATCCGCGCGCTCGTCTCGCATCCTGCTCCGCTTTCATTGCTTCAAACATCCTGCGGTTGTCCTCATCGTACACTGGCGGCTCCCTATCCCAAGAGTCAGGTGCAGGGAACAGCCGGACGATCCCCACCGCCCGAAGTTCTCCTTCATCCCACTGCTCAAACAACCTGGTCTCAGTGGGTCCTCCCAGCCGTCTGCCGCGTCCACCTGCACGGTGCAGTTCAATTGCCTCCTCCTTTTTCTGCGGAGCTACCTCTGGGGCTCGCAGCAGCCCCTGGTTCCGTGTGAGAGGCTGCTCCTCCTCCGATTCTCGTGGTGATTCACTAATCTTGGAGACCACCATCACCGTCGCTTCCTTTTCCATGTGTCCCCGTTGTTTTGCTCCTTTGCGGACGGCCGCCACAGCTGTCTCTCCCAAGGCAGGGTGCAGTGGAACCGGCACCATTTCTGCTGGCATATTGACCTTGCAAAAGACGGCCATTAGGAGCTCCGCTGCTTGCGCGGCCTCCTGTTGAGCTTGCGCCAGCTGCTCGGGGGTAATGCTGGAGCCTTCTTGTGTTCGAGGCTGTTTATGTTTCCTTGGCTCCGCGGCCGTTGTTTCGCCCGCCTTCCTTTTTCCTTTTGAGGCGGGAGTGGTTTCCTCCGGGGGAGTCTGCTCCGGCTCCTCGCTTCGGCTGGTGTCAGCTGCCGCCACTGCCTCCCTAGTCTGGCTGGCTGTCTCCGCAGCTTTCCTCACCACCGCCGCTACTCGGGTCTTGTGTTGTGCCTTCCGCCGGAGGGTGCTGGCAGACATCTTAGGGGGATGGTGCTTGGCTTTGTACCTTTTCACCGTCTGCTCTTCTTCTTCTGCTGCTTCATGCTCCTCCGCTGCTCTAGCTGTCGTCGCACCTCCCACTGTCTCTGCCGCTATGTTGGCTGTTTCCGCTCTGGCTGCTTCTACGATCATTCGTGTATTCTCCACTATCTGTGCTTCTATGGCCGTTGCCTCTGCCACTGCTGCTGCTGCTACCTCTATCGCCGCTGCCGTTGCTTCTGCCACCGCTGTTGCTGCTACCTCCGCTTGCGCTGCTGCTACTGCTGCTTGTGCGTCCACCATGATTTCTCTCATGAGCTGTTCTGCGGCTTCCTTTTCTGCCTTGGCCGCCGCCTCCCGCTCCTGGACCACTCGATTTTCTGCCACCGCAGCCTCCGCGGCAGCCTGCTTTGTCTCAGCTGCCTCTTCTTCCCACACTTTCCGCAGGTGTTCTTGCATCTGCCGTAGTTCAGGGGTGATTTGGGCGTACTCGCGCGCCTCTTCCACTTTTGCATCCCTCCTGCTCTTTTCCTCTCAGCATATTTCAGTCGCCTCCTTGGCCCAGTGTTGCACTTCCTCCTCCCTGAGTTGTAGTTTCTGTCCCCGCACCGCGGTCCAAAGTCCACCCGTAACTGCTGTCGCCACTCTGGTGTGTGGTATGTTTTACAGGGTAAGTGTCCAGCACCTTTCCATGGCTGCCATCCATTGTCCCTTAGGCACCTGAGTGCCTGCCATCCGCGACTGCTCCGTTTGTGGGTACTGAATGCTCCACTTGGCGTATGTGAGGTTGAGCAAGTATCCCCACCTCCACTCAGTCGCTGCGGGCTTTCGTCGCGGAGCCTCCGCTGATCCTGGTGTCTGGTCGTTCAGCTGGTAGAGGATGAGGGCTCTGGCCCTTTCCTAGAGCAGATGCACATAGCGTCTTTCTGGGCTGCTGCGCTGGTCCCTCCGCACCCTGAGCCACCACACGTGAGCAGCCTCCAGTGATGGATCCGGCTGCTCGGTATCCAGGAGTTCCGCAACCCCCGTCATGTCACTTGCCAGCCTTGGGTTGATACTCAGGATGTCCCTTAGTGCCAAGACGAGGCGTTCAGCACCTGCTGTCTCCAGCAGTTGCACCTGCCTCTCGTGTAGTCCAAGGGCTATTGCACCTGTTGCCGCTCCCTTCAGTACCACCTGCCACATCTTGCCAAACAGGGAATCCGCGAATTCCGCGCGGATCACCTCTGGGACTTCCGCCAGTAGTTGGAGCATGACGCTGCTCACCACTTCGAGCAACAAGGCTGCCTTGGGTTGCTCCCTGCTATCCCCCGAGCTTTCTTCAAGGTGTGTTCTTGCCCCTTCCATCACCGTTCCTGCCCCCAACAGGGGACGCGCGGGTTGCCGGTTTGGGCTACCGTGCGAGGTCGGTGGCGAGTGGGAGAGCACCGTCATCGCCGCGGAAGGAGCTGGGGCTGGTAGTGCCTAGGCCCCTTCTTGCGAGCGGGGTGTCGGTGTAGCAACTGTTCTCGCTGTCGCTTGCGTCACTCCTGCCGCGGGCTCCGTGCGCCTGAAGGTCCGCGTTGGAGGTGTGCTTGTAGCCGGGCTCTGTTGTGAAGAGCCTGTCGATCTCGCCGCTGGCGGCATGGCTTGTGTTGGTGTTCCTTCCGCGGGGCTTGACCGCGGTGGGATGACCGCTGCTGCTGTTGGGGTTCGTGTCGGGGTTGCACCTGCGGCAGGACTGGGCCGTGGTGAGGCCGCAGCCACTACCGGCGTGGCCGTCACTGGTGTCGGAGGTGTTTTTGCCGAAGGGTCAGGTTGGGACCCCGTTGCCACCATGCGTGATGCTGGTGTCCTTGTCTGCGGTGTTCTTGTCGTGGGGTCCGGTCGCGGCGGGGCCGCCACCCCTGCTGGTGGTGTCGGTGTCTGTGTCGGTCGGTGTCCCGTGCTCGTGTTGGGAGCAGGGCGCCGTAGCTGCCGTCGGGAAGGCTCACCCCCCCACGACGAAGGCGCGGTCCCCGAGCCTTGCTGGCGAGCCATGGCACTGATTCCGCGGATGAGCGCCGAGCTACGCGTGACACGTCGGGTGTGTCGAGTGCCTGTGAGAGCTGGGTTGAAGGTTAGTGGTGTCGGGTGGGAAATTGGACGAGGCGAAGTGAAGAGTGGAGTGAATGATCGAATGCCGGAACTCGAAATGAGACTGAGGATGCCGGCACCCAGCAATATATCTGCTTGTCGCGGTGCGAGCCAGTCCGCCGCAAGTAGAATATCGTATGTGCGGACATCGCAGACTTGGACGGTGTGCGCTGCATGCACATTGGCCACCTGCATGGGGAAGCCTGCGATCTGTCCGAGCGGCGCATCAATTTCTCCAGTGGAGATAGAGAAGCGGAGCCGAGTGAGCTGGATGAGATGTTGCACGTGGAGCGAGCGGATCATCCGGAGCGCGATCGTGGTATGTGTGGCGACGGTGTCCACGATAGCCACAAACTTGCGTCCATATATCCACACGTAACACCATGCCACGTGGACCTCGAATAGTGCGGATGGTCCGGGGGTGAGTGCCGCTGGGGACCAGGTACGGGAGGAATGTGCGGCGGCATCACGCACGCTAGAGTAGGTAAGGAGGATGCATCTGGAGAGCAGGCGGGTACCGATCATGCCTTCGCGCGTGCATGAGAGGCGGACGCCAAGAGAAGAAAGGGATGGGTTGTGAGTGGTGAAGAGGGCTTGGAGACTCTCCGCGGACTCAGGGGAGTGAAGAAGGAAATCGACTAAGGAGAGGGAATGGCGGTTCTCGAGGAGTGGGGTTGCGGTGACATGGGGAGTTGTCGGGTTGCGGGTGTTGTTGGTCTGTGGTATAGTTGTGGTCGGTCGTGAGGTTTGTGAAGGTGCATGTCGTCGGGGAAGATGGGGGGCAATCTCTTCGAGCGTCCATCCGCGGATCGTGGGGTTGTACCGTTGGGCAACTTGGAGTCCAGATGTGGAGACGGCCGGTAGGGTCTCCGCGGACGCTGCCTCCGCGGCGGGGTCGAGTGCGTTCAGGAGTTGCAAGGCGACCTCTTGTTCTTCCTCCTCAAATTCTCGTGCCACTCCCTCCCATTGCGCTTCAACGTCTGTTGGCAATGCCAGGATGTCCGGGGCCTGTTCCGCGACAGCCGGCAGGACCTGGGCGGGTTCTGGCCAGTCGTGGCGCGGGAGTCGGCTTAGGGCGTACGCGTTACGGTTAGCAACCGCAGGCTGGTACTTGATCTTCATGTTGTACCCTTGCAGGAGGAGTGCCCACTTGGCTAGGATGCCCTCATGGTTCTGGATGGTGAGAAGCCATTGGTGAGCCTGATGGTCCGTGAAGACCGTGAATGGCTTGCCATTTTTTATGTTGTCGCGGAAGTGTTGGAGTGCCCATAGGACAGCCAGGCACTCGCCTTTCACCGGTGGGTACCTCCGCTCTCCTTCGATTAGGGCGCGGCTGGCATATGCAATCACCTTCTGAGTCGGTTCCTGCACTGTCTGGGATAGGATGGCGCCCAATCCATCCCGCGACCAGTCAGTAGTGATGGAGAATGGAAGGTTGAAGTCGGGGAACTCAAGCATAGGTGCAGTGACCAGGCGATGTTTGATCTCCATCCAGGCATCCGCGCATTCTGGGGTCCATTCAAATGGCACATCCTGGTGTGTCAACTGCTGGAGTGGCTTGATGATGCGCGCGTGGTCGCGGAAAAATTCTCCGTAGAAGGAGACAAAGCTCAGGAAGATCTTGATTTGTCCCGCGGATGTGGGCTGACGCCATTCCTGCAGTGCCGCAATTTTCTCAGGGTTGGTCTTGATGCCATCCGCGCTCATCACGAAGCCAAGGAACTCTATTTCCGCAGCTCCAATGGAACACTTGGCTGCCTTGAGCTTGAGGTTAGCTTTGCGGAGGGCAACGAACACAGTGGCCAGGGAGGAGAATAGCTCTTCAAAGCTGTGGGCCGCAACCATGACGTCATCAATGTAGCAGCTGACATTGGGGATACCGCAGAGGGTGGAGTCCATGACTCGCTAGAACGTCGCGCTGGCATTGCAGAGTCCAAAGGGCATGCGTGTAAACGCGTAAAGACCCTCTGGTGTCACAAATGCTGTCTTGGCGATGGAATATGGGTGCATGGGGATGGCATGGAAGGCAGCCTTGACGTCCAGCTTTGCAAACCATCCGCGACCCTGTTGCCGCTCTTGTATGTCGACGATCAGAGGCATGGGGTATGCATCTTCTTCGGTCACTCGGTTGAGGTCACGGAAGTCGACGCAGAATCGCTTAGATCCATCCGGTTTCCCCACGATGACCAAGTTGGCACGCCAGGGGCTGACGATAGGGACGATCACCCCTTTGTGCTTTGAGTTCCGCGAGCCCTTCTGTGATGATCTTCTCTTGATCAGGGAGGATGCGCCGCACCTTCTGTTTTGTGGGCGCGGAATCCCCCGTGGAGATGACGTGGAACGCTTCCACGACCCCTAAGTCAACTGCAGATCCAGCAAAGATGTCTGCAAATGAGTCCAGTAGGCCGCAGAAGTCTTGCCGTTGTGTGGGTGAGAGTCGTGAATGGAGCATGTGGTCCCATTTTGGTCGTGGTGGTGGCGCTGTCTCGCGGAGTGGGTAGAACTCCTCTTCTTCCTCCAGTGGGGGGCTTGTTCCAAGAACTCATTGTCCCCTATTCCATAATCCCAGGAGGTTGGTCTGTACTCCGGGCTCAGTGGACTCTTCCGCGCGGTCCTGCCAGTCGCCAGTTGAGATTTGTTCCACGGGAGGCACCTCCGCAAGAAGGGATTGGGGCTTGTCTGAGTGGGCTTGGGAGTCCTCGGCCGCGACATCCAGGAGGGAAAAGGATTCGCCGCCGGTAACAGGTATTGCCACTCTGTCGCCAATGGTAATGGGGCAGTACGCTTCTACCTCAGACGCGGAGCTCAATTGCATGATCCCCAGGGAGAAGAGAAGATTGGCCCGCCGTGGTACCAAGTAATCCATACCCAGAAGCACGTCATACGTCCGCGATCGCGTGACTTGGACATTCACTGGCTCATGAAGGGATCCCACATGTATGGGAAGGCCGCGAACTTCCCCATCTCCATAGTCCATCCAGCCCGCCGAGTTGGTGAAGAGGCGACGTGTTGGGAGCGTGCGGTCTGCCCAGCCGACCACGAGAAGGACGCGGAACGCCACGGTGGTGTGAGTGGCTCCCGTGTCGATGATGGCCAGGAACTTCCGTCCACAGATCCAAACCACACAGCAGGCAACTTCGTAGTGATTGTCGTCCTGTCGCGGTGGTTCAAAGGGCTGTGGTGCCCATCCCCATTCTCCTTCCACGAGGCTTAGTGCCAACGATACCTCGGGTACCGCACGACGAGTGTTTAGCGTGCCGGATGTGGTCGTGACATAGCTGAGGGAGATGCCCATAGCTTGGAGGCGTTGATTGGCCCTTGCAAACTCCTCCTTCAGGCGCGGCGCAAGCTCGGGGTGAATGCGGAGGAACTCGAAAAAATTGTCTTCCGCAATGGGAGTGGTAAAGAGACGCTGGACAGGGTCAGTACTTTTCTCCGCGATCGTGGGAGCTGTGTTGGGCGTCTGTGAAGGTGGAGTCGGTTGCGCTTCCACCGGGAGTGGTCGTTTCACCTGTCGTTTCTTTTCTGGTGCAACGGTGCGGTGAACGACTGCCTCCTAGAATCGCTCCTCCATTGCCTCTGCTTTGCGTCTCAGATCCTCCTGTACTCTGACTCTCTCCTGCAGATTCCATCCGCGCAGGCCCAGCTCCTGGGCTTTTGCGATGAGATTCATCTCTTCTGTAGTGGGAGGCACCTATGTGGTCTCGTCCTCCGCCATTGGTAATCCCAATTTGACATTGCGGGCCCCGCCTGCAGGGTTCGTGGATGGCAGTGGGTTGGGCAGGATGCCCTGCCTGCCCGGGGCAGCTTGGGGTGGATTATCCGGTGCCTGTCGCCCAGCTTGCGCCTGCTGCTGCTGTGGCGGCCCTCGCCATGCCTGATTATAATACTGTTGCCACTGCTGCACCATGGGATCTTGGACAGGCGGCTCGGGGCGCGGAGCTGCCTGTCGCTTCCGAGGGCAGTCTCGAGCGATGTGTTCCAGGCTCTGGCATGTGTAGCATGCTTTTGGCTTTTGCTGCTGCGGAGGAGGTGCATGCGAGGGTGTATTGGTATCGCTCCCCTGGTATTGTCGGGTGGATCACTGCCTGGTGAAGATAGCTGTCGCGTCCCGGACCGCATCTTGGAGGGACAGGTAGTGGTTAGCAATCATCAGACTGCTGATCTCATCTGGGAGTGCGCGGATGAGGTTATGGAGCAAAACCCACAGCGGCAGACCTTCCCCCTGCGGACTCTTCGCCACTGAGGCCCAGGTCAGGAACTGATCCAGAAATCGGCGGATGTCATCATCCTTGCGCATGACCTCTTTCTCAATCTTCCACAGTGCTTCTTCTTTCGTCAAGTATTTAAAGAGCTCGATGAGGGCGTTGCCAAATTCCTTGAAAGATGGGAAAGGTGCTCGTGCGTTGTACCAGTCCGCTGCCGCCCCTTGGAGATGAAGTTCTGCGGTGGCGAGACATAGGTCAGGCGGAATCCGGCCGATGCTAGCGTAGAGGGTGATTTGTTTAAGCCAGACCCAGGGGTCTTCCTCTGGGGCACCCTTGAAGGAGTCTAGCCGGGGAATGTTGGCGGGCTCGGAGCGGATGTATTGCAGCTGCGGTACGGTGCTGCGGTTAGTCGTCAATGCAGTCGCAGCATGTGATAACGGAAGGGTTGCAGGTGGATCCGCGGAGTATCCAGTCGTAGAGGCCGGCATCTGGGGTTGCCCCGCGGTCATGGGAAGGTTGGCTTGCGTGGGAGGGAGAGGCATGTACCAGGAAGAGGGAGTGGTTGTGGAGGCAATGTAGGGTGTGGAGAAGAATGCTGTCCCAGGCGGCGGAACCTGAGTCCCCTGCACTGGTTGTGCCGCTGTCTGCGGTACCCAATACACCTGAGCCGGTGGGACCGCAGCCGTGGTGTGAAGAGGAATTTCCGGTCCAGCGCTGGTGGTTGGGTGCGGATTCCCTTGTAGCTGCTGTGGGGGTAGGTGCAAATGGCTCTGTGCGGTCTGCTATAGCATTGGCAGTGAGGCCTGGTGAGCCGCCCCAACTGGCATTGTTCTAGCCGGCTGCTGGTGGCGGAACTGCTGATAAGTGGGCATGGACGGCTGCGGAATCATGTTGGGTACAAGCGTGTACGGCACTGTTCCAACCGACACTGGACCCATCTGCTGCTGCGTCTGGGGTATCCATAGTGCTTGTGTGACCGCGGGAGGCTGTGTTATAGTCGTCGGCTGAGCTTCGCCTCCACCCGTCTGCTGCTGATGACTCATTGGCTGGGTCCCGGTTGGTGGGGGCAGGGCCAAATTCCCTTGGTGGGTGGCTCCGCCTCCAGGCTAGGGCATCTATTGTGGCGGCTGCGTGGCTGCGGAGGGCCCTAGCATCATCCCTGCCTGCATCGTGAGCTGCGATGGCGGGTATGCTAGCAGCCGCGGTCCTGTTGCAGGTGGACGTAGCGCGGCCCCCGCCTGCTGCTGTGGTGGCGTACCCAGCGCAGGTGGCTGCAAGGGTACCCCGATTGGCATGGTGACCAGATTCGGCTGTGATGTCTGTGTTTGTGCCAACCCGGACGCAAGGAACTGTGGCGTCGTCCCCACCTGTCCCCCCTCGGGCAACTGCTGTGAGTACATCGATGGCCGAGCCATTCTGCTTGCCTGGAGGTGCGCGGATGCCCCAATGGCAACCATCCCCATGGTCGAAAGGGTCTGATTCGCGGGAAATTGGTACAACGGTGGCTGTGCGGCCCCTGATGCCTGTGTACATGCGGGCATCCCCATGTGCATGTTCCCCGTGGGTCGTTCCAATGAAGTCGTCTGCTGCTGTTGCAGGCCGTGCACGGGCGATTCCGCGGTCGGGACCCCCAGGGTTACCCCAACCACCTGGTGCGGCTGGTTTATGTTCAGTGACATCCCCAGAGCAGGGGCGGGACATCCCACCGGCTGCTGCTGCGCCGGGATCTGTTGCTCTTCCCGTGTCGGTGCCTTGAGGATCCCTGAACCCTTGGGGCTCACTGGTAAGGTTTGCGGATGAGTTGGTGGGAGTGTGGACTGTGATTCCATTCCGCCAGTAATCTGCTGCTGCTTCCCGCCACGACGCCGATACACCAATCCGCGATAGGCCTGAATTTCTCCACCACCGGGGAATTCCTCCAGCGAGGGTGGTGCATCGGAGAACCATTATGCCCCAGATGGCACATCCTGCTGACCTGCTTGTCCCTGTTGGTGTTGCCCCGAGCGATGGCTGTCGGAGCTGTGAACGCTCTCCACCTCCGCGTGTTCATCCAGCGCATCCATAATACGGCGCCAGTGTAGCTGCTCCAGCCATTCAGTCACCCGTCGGTACTGAGTGAGCGGATCGGGGCCTGGTGAGGAGCTGACCGGCATGCGGGATAGAACTGGTGAGGAGTTCCTACTTCCCACGCAAGTCGCGGGCCGTCATGGCAGGAAACACCGTGTGTATGACTGCTGCTGTCGTCGTCCGAGGTCTTGATGCACGAAGCTGGCTGCCGACATTAACAACTGATCTGAAGGTCGTGTGCAGTTCTGCTGCCAAGGAGCAGATAACAGTCCACACTCACCGCACCATGACACTGATACCCCCAATTTTGCCGCGTCCTTATTTCCTTCCGCGGATGGCCCTGTTCCGCGCCGACCCGCGGAACAGGCACTCTACCGCTACCGCTAATCCTCAGGTGCGCAGCAAGACACAACCCGCAATCCGCGGGCCACAGCCCTGGAGTTTTATCTCAGGCGCCTCACCAGTGAGTGACGCTCCTCGGTCCACTTCTTACCACACGGGAGTCCACCACCTCGTGGCGTCCGACTCCTCTCCGCGGAAACCTCGTTCCGTGGACGTGTGTAAGCAAGGGACACCGCTGGGAGCTCACCTCACTCGGATTGTTGGTCCTTCACGCATTCAACCCCTCGGTTCGCGGATCAAGCTCCGCGGGCAGTTGAGGACAGGAGGGTAATAGGCAGAGCACAGAGGTGGAAGTAGGAAAATGTCTTTGGTAAAGCGGGATGCAGAGTACATGGATTACTTAGGAAAAGCGAGCAAGTCTGAGTTGCACTTGTGCTATTGTTAGTCGAGCCTTTTTCTACTTGGGATTCCGCATAGCGTGTCTACACGCTGTCGGTCTCATCCCCCTCACAC
>SZWC01038439.1:0-13807 GCA_023375785.1 Penium margaritaceum
GAGGCAATAGCAAGGGAGAAACATGAATGAAAGCTGATGTAGTAGAAGACAAGAGAAGAGACTGAGGGACACAAAACAAGCGGTCACATCACAGATCGTGGAGAACCACGTGGCCAGAGGAGCGGACGAAGACAGTGTCAATGGCACAGCTGGACGAGAAGTCCATGTCCTGGTCATCAAGGGTGGTGATGGAGAGGAGGCTAACCTCGAGATCACGCACATACAGAACGTCAGGGAAGAAAAGGTCTCCCCCAGGGCCGAAAAAAGAAACCATACCAACCACTTGGACATGGAGTAATTGACCAGACCCGGTGCACACAAAGCAAAAGAAACAAACAGGACCGAGGGATAAAAAGGAAAGACAACACGATGTCATGTGGTGAGTAGCTCCTGAATCAATGATCCAGAAGCCATCGGCTGAGGGTTGTGAAAGACACACAGCAATAGTGCCCGTGGGGGATGCTGACGAAGGGAGGCCAAGACGATGGGGGTACGTGCTAAACTACCAATCTTCAATCCAAGGGAAATAATCAAGCAAGGCTCCCTGAATTTACCCCAATGACGCACCACAAAGGGACCTATCCGACTCGCAAAAAAGAGAACAAAACAGGACACTCACACCCTCACATCCATGAGAAAAAAACTAAAGAAGCTCGGTGAGGCGACGCTCCATGACGGGCTCCTCGTCACAATGATCAGAGTGGCGATCAGAGGAGCGTGTGTCATTGAAGTTGCCATCTTAATGAGGCTAGACTGACGTGGGATACTGCATGGATAGAGGTCCATATTAGGGAGGATCAGACGCCGGTGGCACCCACCCCTAAGAGCTGGACCTGGGAGGCTACTACTGAAGGGGTGCCATGGTGGTGCTGAGGGTGGAGGCAGAGGAGGAGGACAACGAAGAAACCACGGAGGCAGCAATAGTGGCAACAGGAGAGGAGCCAACACCTGTGTGAACCCAGTGGGCACGCATGGAGGGCATGAGACTGACGTCATTGCAAGGGACTGTAGATTTGGGTCCTGAGTGGCCAGAGGTACCACAGTTCTAGCATGTCACCACTCCTGGGACAAAAGGTGCTTCAAATGCTTTGCCACCATGGCAACAGCCTTTACCCCTGCCGTGTTCTTTCCTACCTCGTCCACCAAACCCAGTGCCTTGTGTAGCATGAGCTACAGCAGCTGTGGAGTGAGAAGAAGTAGAGGAGGAGAAGATTAGGGATGTGGAGGTAAATGTGGAGGCCATGGTGACGGCCGCTAATGCGACACGATGAATACACTTTTTTGTAGGTTTCTCCATCAGTCTGTGAGGCCGGTAGCAGTGAACTCAAAAAGTGGCCTGATGCCTGGGAGTAAGTTTGCGGGCACTGGCCCAATAGCAAGCCTCCAATAGCAAGCCTCTAGCAAGCCTTCAGATTTGGGAATGTATAGGTAGAGGTATGAAAGCTCAGGGTTGAGGTTGGCAATGGTAGACAGGTAAGCTGAGAGAGGACCGAGGGCCGCAGTCTCCAAATCAAGCAAGAGATACTAGCTGTGGAACCACTTATCATCAACAGACCCGTGACCTCGCATGTGCAATGTGTTGAACTGCACCATGAGAGTGCTCTGAGGAGTATGAACAGTGACAGTGTTACGATGGTGAATGAGGGCATGCGCATCAATTGGATGTGCGGGGGTGCCACGTGCAAGGTTGGCATTATGCACACCCATGTCATCAAGTAGGCACTCTGGCCGGCGTTGATGAGTGATCAAACGGAATGTATGGCCTCAACAGGCTAAGGGACAAAGGGAGACTTGGTAGCAGAGTGGTGCTCCCAAAGCATCTTCCCTTGGGCCCATGCGCTGAAGCAAGTTTCCCAAAATGAGAGGGAATTGGGAGGGAAGAATCTCAAAGTCTTTCTGCCTATGGGGTAGAATTAAGCGAGTAAGAGCAGTAGACAGAGATGGGTTAGAGGAGTCTGCTGCAGCTTCGTCTGGAGCAGAGGAGGGGACAGTAGAGAACACTCCTCCATGTGCAGGTATCACGGCTGCAAGAGCGGGTCCAAACAAAGACCTTCCATGAACATGTTGGCCACACTGTTCGCCAGATCCTTTTTGGCATCCAACCCCTTGTGGAGTTCCTCCTCTACTCACCCAATTGCTACTTGTAGTGCCTCAACAGTTTCTTTGGGAGCCGGCATGATGCACCAAGAGGGGGCAACAAGGCAGTAGTGAGAAGTATGCAATAGTAAAGAGTGAGAGATTAACCAAAAAGACGAGAACGATAGAAGGTGACGGTGCTTACCATGTTAGCGGCGTGGCTGCATGGAGAAGAGCTGGGGCACCACAGCTGCAGCCGAGGATGCAAGAATGGTAACCATGAGACAGAGGATCCCAGAGACGTTAACTCCTACAACAACAGCTGAGGCAGATGCAATGAGAACTCCAAAGGCGGCGTGCTGCCTGAGTGAACGGACTGCACCTGTGGGAGTGAAAACGGCTTCTGTGGTGGAGGCACAAATGGAGCTCACTGCATCAGAGGTCATGTCTGCTATAGTGGCCGTGGCTGATGCAACAGCCGAGGCTGCTACCATCTAGACAATAACTTTAGCAGTAGCTGCAGCTAAAAGGGTTAGGGAGGTAGCTGCCTTTTCCTATGCCTCTGTTTCCCTATCCACCGCAGTTTCCGTTGGGGCTTTGCTGGCACAGGCATTGGCAGAGAAGATAGCGGTCACACTTGTAGTTGCGTCAAGAATGGCGCCAGCAAGTCTGACTGGGTCGGAGTGCAGGGTAGGGTCCAGCACTCAGCCAGGTAGCTCTTGCGTCACTGAGGTTTTGAAAGAATCTGCAGCACAGGGATTGGCAACATGGGAAGGATTAGGAGGAGTGCTGGTCTTGGTAGGGTGCATACCTTGGGGTGGCAAAGAAGCGAAGGGCAGCTCATCGGTAGTGAAGACATGCTAATCAATGAACTTCTCCTTTGCTTCTACCCAGCGTTCAATGTCAGAGCGCCAGTGATCTACACCCTGCATATGCATCTAACTCGGTGTATATGGGTCGTTTTGCTGCTCCAGAGGTGGATCCAAGGTGGCGATGCAGTGACTATGGTGGCAGCCTTGGACAGTTGATACAGATAGCCGTCCAAAGGAGAGAGAGTGGCCACTACGAGCGGACTCCGGCACTAAGTGACCATCGCTCAGTGCGAGAAAGGCAAGAGCAGCAATAGTAGTTGGTGTACCCAAAGATACAGGTCTTGTGCTCAGAGAGATTACGGTAGTAGCCAAGATCAGATGGCACACGGTGTAGCTGGCGGCAAAGAGTACTGCAGTTGTGAGCGGACGCCGGTACTCAGACTAGTCATGTTGGCTACGGGAGTGGTAGGGGCAGCTGCGGCAGTTGAAGCACCTAAGATGTGGGCTCAACATGCAGAGCGGTTGCTGTAAGCAGATGGCAGACGGTGCCGTTGCCGTTCAATGGTCCAACAACTGTGGGTAGGTCCTAGAGCTCATATGTGCGGGGCTGGCTGCAAGGGAGAGGTGGGAGCAGTGGTGTTGTCGGTAGATGGTGCGGCAAATGCGAGCTTATTCTGGTGTTCAGACAAGCACAGTGGGGTACGGAAGAGGTAGAAGCGGCTGTGGTGAATGGAGCACCCTAGAATATGTGGTCATCCTTAGTTGTACCCAAGAATGTGCGGAGAGAGATTCCGCCGTTGCTATACGTATCGGGGCCAATGGCGAGTAAAACCATGGTCCACCAAATGGGCCTAGGGAATGTGGAGGGTGAGGGAAGAACCTCACTTGCTCTGATACCAGTGTTTACCCTTCAACTCTTTGGCCAAAATAGTGTGGAGAGGTAGCGAGAGATTGGGACACACTCGCCATGGGCGTGGAAGTTTGCCTTAGAAAAAAGAACGAGACAAGGAACGGGGTGGGGGAGCAAGAGTGTTAGAACGGTGAGCACACACCCGCATCGAGCAACAACCAAAGCAAGCATGCACTGCCACCCCGGGTTGAGCCTGACCTCTCGGTATTAACCGAGGGCGGCTACTCACCGACGTTTGGCCAACGACCAACACGATGGCCCCCTGAGGATCAGCACCCAGGAAGTATTGAAGCTCCCCGCAAGAAACCCACAAGCAAACAATTATGAGGCAGACAATGGCAGTATGAGTGTACGAGGTCTAGCCTTTTCCACATCCTAGCACAAAATTCATGAGGAGAAGGACTGAAGTAAACTGGTTGTTCCAAAGAGCATCTTTGGGGGGCCTTGTGGCTGCTTGCTAACACTAGTGCCGGCACCCACGACGGTCTTGATTGCAGACTCCCTAGGCACAGCCATGGTCATTCAATCTTCTGTACATACGCGAGTGAGCATGTGTGGTGAGACAACAGGGCATAACAGAGGCCAGGAATTGGACACAGCTTCAACACTAGCTGCCAGCGCCCCCATATGAGCCCTGTTAGGGCCCCTTCGTAACTAATGGTGTTAAATTGAAATAAAAACCGGCCTTGATATCAATTTACTTCATTTTTTCTTGTCTCGTTGTCTCATACTTCACTAGAAAGAAAGAAAAAATCTCAACCTGTCTCGGGCGAGCCGAGACGAGACTGAGACAGGTCATCTGTAGTGTAAGATGAGGATGAGATTCTTGTACCAAAGTAGGTTCTCATCTTTTTATGCAACCTCTGCCACGTATGCCAATGCTATTAAAATCAATTGCACACTCTATCCATTAGCACAAATTTTGGGCATATCCATTGCTTAAAAATGGTCGTGAAAGGTCAACAAGAACATCCTAATTTAGATTGACCTGGATTTTTTTTCTTAAACAACATGATGAAGTTGGGATTATTTCACTATGTTCAGTTCGTAAACAATATTTTCACATCACCAACAATAGTCAATGACTCTTTTTATTAATTCTTGGGTCCACAAAAGCTGGTTGCATGTGCCGAACACCGCCGGCTAATCCTGGAGATTTTTTGTGTCCAGTGGTCCAGACATGCAGCTGTCAAGTGATGTGGCAAAGAAGTGATGTGTTTTCCTTATATTGTAGAATCTGATGTTCAAACTGGAGAGTTTCTTAAAGAACAACATTGACTTTAATTGTATTACAAAATGATGCTCTTAGTCGCCGCAAAGTGGGTACCTTCTTTAGCTCGCTTTGATGTTTTGATCACCCCTTGCGATGGTGGATGGTGGGAGATTTTCTTAGACGTGAAGGAGACCAAGATGAGACTGAGACCACAAAAATGCAAACCAGCTCAAGACCAAGATGTTGTTTTCCATACCCAGAACAAGACATCTTGTACCAAAGTGGGAAAAACCGAGTTTGAAACCAAGAGATCTCGTCAGGATCTTGATATAGCAGCCTTATTTTTAACTCCTATGTTTTCACGTATTCTTTAATCTGTCATAATTTCCCTGTCTGTCTGTTCCTCACATCTAGAGCTCATGTCCATTTTTTATGGACCTACATGCCCTCAACAACTGCTAATTGTGTTTTAGAACAACGAGAAACAAAAACTTATTCAGGAGGTAAGGACATCAGTTTAGAGAGAAAAGCTGAAATGCCATGTGTTCTAAAACATATGCAAAAAAATACCGCTAATTTGTACAATAACAACAAAATTTCCCCATTTTCCCTCCAAACACGGTTTCAACGTGAGTTTTACTTCAAGTTGATGTCGCATGCATGGAGCCTAGGGGTGCTAATGTCATCATTTTCAAACAAAGGTAATAAGCACCTCCTTTGAGGAGTTTGTGATTGTTCAAGAGGGGTCTTACATGGGATTTTTGTGGGGAGTTCAATATTCACCATGCCTTGAAAAGGAAACTACAAGTTCCTAATGTTCCTATGTTTTTTTGCGTAACCTTTCACATTGTCGCCACTCACTCATTGGAATGTCGTGACGTTTTATAGCTACATCAACAACATCGTCCTCTGGCTGTTGCACATACATTTCTTCTTCCAGTGGTCCATTTAGGAAGGCATTTTTGACATCCAGTTGATGGATTTCCCAATCCTCACGTGCAGCCATTGCAAGTAAAGCTGGACTGGTCCCATACTTTCCCATAGGAGCATTTGTGTCTTTGAATTCCTGTCTTGGGATTTGATGGAAGCCTTTTGCCACAAGCCTTGCTTTATACTTGAGGCCTTTGAGGTTTCTCTTCAGTTCAAACACTCGTTTTACACCAATAAAATTGCAGCAAGGTGGCAAAGGCACCAGCTCGAACACCACATGTTCAAGCGATGCATTCAGTTCCGCCACCATTTCTCATTCCCATTCAGCAGCATCTGGACGCCCCCTGGTTTCACTCACGGTTAGTGGTTCAGTTATAGTGTGATCCGCTGCTGTCGTGCCAACCGTGTGGTTTAACTGCTCAGAATCAACTATGGGCAGATCACGCAGGGATCTCCGCACCAGTCCGGGTGGTGGTGTTTCTTCACTATCCTCTTCCACTAGGGGGTCCCGCGGCGTGAGACCTGGCGGTGCCTGAGTGTCACTGGAACTTGAGCTGTGCAAGCCTATAGGTGACAGAGGATCTCTTGGCACAGGATCAACCATGTTCTTGTCCCTCTTTGGTTGAGTCTTTCGTCCTCAATCTTGTGACTGGAGAGGCATAAAGACGGACACACTCACCTATTTAGGGTAAACCTCTTGCGAGACGAGAGTAGGTGCGTGACGTAGGGTACGAAATGCCTTGTAGGACATGTATCCTAAGAAGGAGGCATCTCGACTCTTGACAAAGCAATTATTTGTGGGGTTCCAAAATCGACAAGTCTTGGAGGCATGTGAGACCCCAACAAACACACACCACCAACCACGTGGACTCGGTTTTTTCTCTCACTATGGTGGTGCAATCCAGACACATACCGTTGTACCCCACACCCTGGCCGGTCTCAGGTCAGCCTTCTCTTTGAACCAATGTTCCCAGGGCATGACAGACTTGGACAGTGGCCCCTCTGGCACACGGTCCCATACCCAGGTGATATAACTTGCAGCTCCTTTCCAAAACCCTAATGATGTTCGTGACTCAGTGAGGAACGCGTGCAAGGCATCACCAAGGGTTCTGTGCCAACGTTCAGCCACTCCATTCTGTTGTGGGGTGTATGGGGCTGTACACTGGTGTTCGAATCCTCTCGATTTCAGTTCTGTTGTCCATGTGCCAATAAACAACCCTCCTCTATCTGTTCTGAGCTTGAGCAATGAGCAACCGGTCTGTCCCTTAGCCAGAGGGGTCCATTCAGCAAGGGCATGCTGGGCATCTGCTTTGGTTTTCAACTAAAAGGCCCAAAGGAAGCGGCTGTTGTCATCACTTAGAGTCAGGCTAAACAATGACCCGTAATGAAATGATGGCATGGGCATCAGTCCTATCAAATTTGCATGTATACGTGCTAGAGGTTTAGTTGCTACACTGTCTGACCTAGGGAAGGTTTGTCTATGGGCCTTCCCTTCGTGACACTCAAGACACCTGTCTGTTTTGAGACCGTGAGGATAGTCGCTCGGAAGCAGGTCGTGTGCTAGGATGTGTTTTAATAAGTTTGCAACTGCTTTATTCTTGATGTGCACAAGGCGATGATGGATGAGTTATGTGTGTTGCATCATTGCTTGTGACAACGTGCACTTGGGGATGGTTCACTTGTGATTGGACAAAAGGAAACAAGATCAGTTTTTACAGAATGTCAGTGTGCAGCGGCCCATCAGCCAGCAAGGTACCACACACATAAAAAAGCATGCAACGCTGCTTCTGTGTAAGTGCGGATAGATGAACTTGCTGATCTAGTTGCCCCCCCCCCCACAACAAGTTCACTCTCAGCCGCGGCACATACAAGACGGGAGCAAACCACAACACCCTGCCTGGTGCTTGGAGAACTACATGCCCACACCTTAAACCAACAATACTTCTCCAGACCCAGTCTTTACACCCTCAGCATCATGTGTGGCATGCAATGGAACAAACAGCTGATGGTGAGGTGACACATGATGCCATATACCAGTATCAAAGAACCACTCATGCATCGGTAGTGCATGCGTCATGGTCATATGCGTGTGACCCAACTTTTGACCTGGTGGCTGTGGGCTGGCAGTCGGCTCAGGTGATTGTAGCTCCATGGGTGCCCCCCACTCTGGGGTGGATGGAAGAGGAAAAGGCTATTGTGGCTCGATTTTCTCGACATACATCCTCTCTGCCCACACCGGAACAGGAGTTGGTACACTCACGTAAAGGAACATGAAGACATGCCCCTGGTACTATGGTGGGAATGGAGCAGAGACCGCTGGGTACACAGGCAATTGCAGCTTCTGTGGATCAAAAGTTGCCGCCTCGAAGGGTGCTGGCACTCGTGGTTCAACCACAGCCTAAGTCGCCCATGGTAGAGGGTGCACGTGTTGAATGGGATGAGAAAATGGCGTTGGTGGCTGGCCCGCCGCTTGACATGTCTATTGCGTAGGGGGAGTCATAACATGTCAGAGAGACAGGCAGGCCCTCTAGTAGTGACCCGTTTTTTCACAATAGTTACAAGTGCGGTTTCCTGCTCCCGGACCGTGTTCTCGACCCCTGCCACTTTTCTCGCCTTTGCCTCCCGTGCCTCCCCTTCCTCCCCGGCCTCTACTACCCAAATGATGGTGTGATGGATGGGAGATGCCTTTGCTCTGGTGCACAAGTGCACTCGCCGCTGCACCTTCATCTTCCGGTACCTCGCCGCGTATGATATCCTTGTAGTTGCATAGCTCCTCAAACAATTCTACCAGGTCAATACTTTATATGTCGGTGACTTTTAGGCTTTGAAGGAGACCGCAACAAAAATCTTTGTATGGCTCACCAAGATGTAGAAGATCAGGGTCCAGCCACTCAAGAATGGAGCAGGAGGCGCCGAGGCCGAGAATGCGCCGGCGAAGATCCATGGCGACATCCAAATATACTGCAACGGGGGTGCTAGGCTTTGGACGAAGGTTGCGAGGCTTCTCTTTTAGGGAAATCACCAAGGTCATCCCTTGCTCCTCCTTTTGAGTAGCCAGGTAAATCCACGCTTCGTGAGGTCGAGGATCACCGCTACATGGATTTGTGGAATCCTACTCTTTGCCTCCAAAGCGAAGCTGTCAATGGGCATACTGCTGGCCCTCCGAGAGCACGCTGACTAGAGCATTGAATGATCTGAGGAACACTCGGACGTCAGCTTTGCTGGACGGCGGGGCTAGGTAGTAGTCCTTAAGACCATGCTCCGCCGTCCAGGAAAGAAAAACATCCTTCCATGTAAGGAAGTCACGCACACCAAGTGGAGTCGGTGTTAGGTCTTCATGCGACAGAACTTTGCTCAATTTGTCCTATTGTCATACTGGTGAAGGTGACTCCGAAACCGGCACCAGCACCGGTGCTAACCCCGTCGTCAGCGCCAACTCCTCGTGTAGATTTAGCTACACTCATGGCTCCTAGCTAGTCGCTCATGGACTAAGGACACTCTATAGGAGCTCAATTTTGCTGAAGAAAATTTTGGCAGCAATTCTCCGGGCCTACTTTGGGCCTTGTCTTCTGTCGCAAGCTCAAATCTCGACGGGAGCGACCTTGTTTGACCTAAGGACGGTTGCCAGGCCACCCAACACCTGCACAAACACTTGTGGGGCCAAGGGACCCTGTTGTCACCTCAATGGAGGTGTAGGTGGAACTTGGAATCTATCCCCTTGCTTCCTTTTCTCCTAAACATAGACCAACCCTTCTTCCACCGCATCCACTCACAGGGCGTGGCCTAGGGGTGTGCTTTTGGCGTGATTTTTGCCTCGGGCAGCTTGCTTTTGCGACTGCCGCACGAATCTACTTCTGCACCCTATTCAACCGCCCCTTGTTTTGCTATACACTGACGTGATGCTCCACGGATCAAACTTGGGTCTGATATCATAAGGAACTTACGGCAAAGCCATAGCAACAAACTTCATGGAAAAAGTTGGACAAAACTACGTCCAAAACTCCATGGCAGCCTTTCAGAAAAAAAGGTACAAGTTCTTTGGTGAGAAGGAACACTAGCACTAGGGGTGAGGTCTCTAGTTGACCTCACCTGTCACACCGGCGAGGGAAGCGCACCGGTGAGCATGCTCGCTCTAGGGCAAATGCCCTCCACAGCCCAAAATCAGGTGCGAGCGAATGCGTGCACCTCACATGGGCACACCATATGACGTCTGGGAGGTGACATAGTGTATTCCTACCCAAGCACAAGTTCGCAGGTTCATCATAGGTCTCACAAGCAACATCAAGCTATGAACAGTTCAAGTTAGTGGACAAACATAGGTCCTTCATAGAAGCCAAAGCATAAGCTAAGCACGTTTGGCCATGGTGCTGAAGAAGATGGGCCATGCAGTCATGATGGAGGTGACCACCTGTGAGGAGGATGGGATTCATGTGCCTTCACGGTGCACCGCTTTCACTCTCTTTACCAGCATGCCCTCCGCACTCACGGCCACCAGAAGAGACATAATACAAAGAAATGGATTAAAATCACCATGACAACTTATAGCTCTCCATTCCATTGTCAACAGCGTAATCCCTACGTTTTCTGATATCGTCCGTTTGGTCAAGGTATCCAAGCAAAAGCATCTTGTTGCTAGACCAATCCCTGGCAAGTTCCCTATTGGTATCGGCCCTGCAAAACCATGCTATTATTGCAGCTATCACCACTACCCCATCCGCCTCAACTTCCTCCTCTTCTTTGGTGTCTTCCTACTTGTCCTCCTTGTCGGAGATCTCTGTGGTGACCCATGGTGCGGGAGGAAGAGGGAAGGGCCGTGGAAAAGGTGGTAAGGTCAAAGGTAAGGGGTCTTTCTCACATTCCTCCCCCTTTATCCTTGAGTCAGTGACTTGCTAGAAGTATGCTGCAGCTTGACATTCTACCTAGAAGTGTCCCGCACTGCCAGACAATGCGTGCTTTGCCTATGCCATGCACTCTTAATAGGCTCGTTCCACCGGTAGTAGCAAGGCCACCTCGTCTTTATCCTTTGCATCTTCACCTCAAACCTCCTCCACATACACTACGGAGACCACCACTGCCTTGATGTCATCTCCACCAAAGTTACATCCGGTATCATTCCCTTTCACTAATGATGATGTTTTGTGGATTGAGGATTGGTAGCCTATTGTCCTACTCTAATGTCTTGCTACCTGTGGTCAATCTTCCCCTTGGAGTCTTCTAATTGCCACAGTTACTGTTATTTGCATTCCCCCAATCTGTGCGGATTTCAGGTCGGCACTCACCACATGATCCCACGTCGCTCCACCTTTGACTCCCTTGGTCCAGTTGGTAAACTTTACTTCATTCGTATATTTTGTATAGGTTCTGGTCAGCTTTCTCCCGATTCCGGGGGTGGATACTATGCACATTGTGGATCCCGAGGTGGAGCTCGTCCTACATGTGCTTGCTCTTAGATCAGTCTTCTTTTTGTCATAACACTTGAAAATCTAGGCTACGACTTCTCCTAGAATCGTGATGTTGCCAGTGTATCTCTTTGTTCCGCGAGTCATGTGATGTTGGCTAGTCTCCATTGCAATCGTCTGTTTGGTGTGCCATCATTTGCACCCCCATGCTCCATATCCTTGCTAGTGCATATTGCCTGCTCACTCTCATCTGCACATGTTGAGCTCCTATACCGCCGCCTTTGTCACATTCACAACACTTCCATTAACAACATACTATGCAACCAGTCTGCTAGTGACATGGATGATTCAACCTTCCCACTCTACTGCTGAGCTAGGTGTCGATTGTGCTCGGGGAAAATATCATGGCTCCCCTTTTTCCATCTCACAGTCCTACACGTCCCATTTTCTTAACCCATTTTATGCGGATGTCATGGGGCCTCTACCTCATGACGTATTGGGAAGGGTGGGTCGCTATATCTTGTGTCTCACTAATGACTACACTTACATGTTTTGGGTCTTCCTTGCACAAAAAAGTCACATTTATGCTTTCGTTGAATCGTAACATCCCAAGCAAAGCTTGCCTGCGGTCTTTTTCTTCATGTCTTTTGGCCCGACCGTGGTGGAGAGTTTATGGATCTCACAATGGGCTATTTTGTTTTCCATGATTTGTGTCTGGAGGCAGCACACCCTAGCAAGATGGAGTATGAGAACGTCACAAGCACACCCTTGCCAAGGGTTTCCAAATTCTCCTTCGTGCCTCTAGTCTTGAACCTCTCTTTTCTTTTTAAGACATGCTGCACATGACGTGGGTCAGAAACCATGCCTCATATGGACCTCTCCCTTGTCACATCACCTTCTTTTGACGCTGATTTGGTTGTCGTGCTGATTTTCATATTGCTCGTGTCTGAGGCTACGTCAGTGCTAGTTGGCTCCCCAATGACTAGCACGATGCCTTGATGCCCTTGGTTTGGCGCTGTCCACCCAAACACAACTCATAGATTCTTTAGTTACCAAGGAGTCTCAAAGTGTTACTGAGTCTTCATACTCTAGTTTTTTTGTTGATTATCTTACAACTAGAAATCTCCCTTTGCTCCCTTCTGAGCCCATGATTGTTCGTCAAGCTTGCAAAGCAAGAGATGTCGCTATTTTGGAGAAGTCTATTGTAGCGTACGGGCCATTATTAAGGTTCAAAATGGTCGTTAAATAATTTGGTGAAAATGATGATTATCCCTCGTTCTGCCACCCTTCAACCTCATGTACCCCTCTGTCAGAACAATAAGCCCCATCGGCCCCTCAGTCGGAAAGATAAGCCCAATCCACCCCTCCGCCAGAATGATAAGCCCCATCTGCCCCTCCGCCAGAATGATAAGCCTCATACGCCCCTGTCCCAGAACAATAAGCCACATGTACCCCTCAATTGGCTCTCGACATAGAACCGTCAAAAAACGCCGAAAAAAAGCCCAATGTACCCATTCTTAATTCTGCTACGCAACCCGACCATTGGAATGAAACCTTACCCTAGACATCTGTTGTCGAACATAAATGCCTCGCTCTGCGCACAGGCTTGGCATGATACCCTAGAAACCTGCACCTCCCTACTTGGGTGTGCGACCGGCCACACATGGCGACTGATGCTATTCAAGTACGCAAAGCGGTACATAGCATAGTCATTTCGTTTGCGCTGTCAAAACCCAGACGTATGCTCAGCACATTTAACAGTTTTGAGACCATCCTTTCTTCTACCCTTTCGCATGTCCATGGCGAGCGGCGGTTGCAAAGATGTGACAGCGACATGGCAATAGCCCCTCTTCATAGGGATGTGCAATTGTCAAGCGTTCATCGGCGTAGTCTTATTGGCCCGCTTATGATTTGCTGACGGGGCCAGGCAAATGTTAAGTTTGGCAACACGTATGGATGCCTGTGCATAAATACATGTCAGCTCTTCTCCCAGGCTTGAGCAGGTGGTCTTTCGATGCTAACGCGGAGAATGTTGATGTTGATAAACGGCCATGCACATATTTGGTCAGTGGAATATCAGAAGCCCGATGGTGATATAGTATTGTTTGGGAGGATGACATACCCGTAGCTTAATAGTAGAAGAACTACATTCAACCGATGATTAATCAATACATAGGTGATTATATTGCCGCCGTCACATGGTACGGTGTAACGCGCGAACGTGAATAACGTGCGCATGCACGAAATCAATTGCTAAACCTGTGAAAAGTGAAATTGTAGTACTAGGACACCTGTAACGGATTAGACGGAATCCTTGACCATCTAGGCCAAAACCGCGGTGCTTGAGGATCTCCGACCCTCAAGCCATCCCCTCTCACCGCCCACAATCCGAGGTGACCCTACTCGAGCCACGTGGCTCCTTCGACCGGTCAGCGTGGCACTGCCACGCTACACTCCCCCCCCCCCC
>SZWC01038443.1:976-13148 GCA_023375785.1 Penium margaritaceum
TCTATGCCTTTATCTATGCTTATGTCTATGTTTATGTCTATTTCTATGTCTATTTCCATGCCAGTGTCTACGTCTATGTGTCAATGTGTCCGTGTCTATATTTATGTCTACGTCTACGTGTATGTCTATGTTTAATTCAGTTTCATGTATTTATCCTTGTCAATGTCTTTCTTTACGTCTTTATCTAAGTTTGCCTAAATTTATTTTTTTATGGTCCTTTTTATTCATGTGTACGTTTATTTCATTTGTTTTGTTCATGACTCCTTTGTTGTGTTGTCAATGGTTTATATTCCCTCGTCACAACCTTTGTTGCGAGCATTGATCTCAGAAAAATAAAAAAATATCTTTTAATTATTTTTTAACCATGAACAACTTAAGAATAATATTTCGCTAACTTAACCTGGTGTTTCCTGATTTGATTCACACCGGGTTTGCTGTAATCCTAGCCCCTGTTCTACCAGAAGCACAAACCTTGCTCACGGATATGTTCAGGGGCATGCAAAAATAACTAGCGTGTTCGGCTTCAGCTCTTCGCCTCAACTCTTCCTGCCGAGATTTCACACGTGTGCTCGACTGGTCTGCAGATCGGAACCTCAGTGACGTTTTCGAAAAAATTGACAGAAAATCCACTACGTAGGGCGTCGTTGCGGCCTTTGTCGTATTCGGCCGTTCCCTCACGGCTGTGTGAGGGAAGCGAAAGAACTCATTACTCGGACAGGCCGTCTTATTTGACAGTCGCCGGCAAATCGGCCGGTCGCTCGCGAACACGGCTTCTGCAAGCGAACCAGCCCTCCACCATATGGTGATGCGGGTCCGAACCGTCGTCGTCGCCTGGACCCTGCAAACCGGACCCGCGACGACGCCCCGGCGTTGCAAACGTCGGAGCGTCGTCGAATTGCAACATACTGCACTGCACTCACTTTTGGCAGTCGAGAGACATCCACAGGTGAAGCTTCGTCCCGTTGAGGCTGCCTCCAACGCTTGTGGTCGTTGAGAGCCAAGCTGAGGAGTCTTCGGCCGAAGCATCCTCTTTGCTCCTGTTGAGCCCTGACAGCGTAGGTGGTTTTTCTTACTGTCCGGCATGACGAAACGGAGGTAGCTTTTTTTTGGGTTACATAGTAACCCTTCTACAATCGGTTTCTCCTGCAGGAAAACAAAAAATCGTGATTGGTCAGAGATGCGGATGGTGGTTTTTTTCAGAATTTAACATTGTTTCCGCTCTCTGCGTCGCTCCTCGGACTTCAGGCCTTGCGAGGCATCTGACAGGAAAGGCTGTTTGTCCGCGTTCAAACACGGGATTTTCGTGTTAAAGGGAACCGGACAAAACGGAATCGGACAAGCAGAGCGAGTATGCCAGAAAACGGACAGTACGCTTTGTGCAACGAACTGGACGGGAAGCTTGGCCAAGCTTTCCGTCCAGTCAAGTCGATTGTTTGGCTAGACTAGCCAAACAACTGATCCCTGAAACGAAACGTTAGGAGAAAACAAATTTGCGTTAGATTAACGCAGAATAAATACAGAAAAATCATTATGTAATGTAATTTTAATTCATTTTGACATTATTTTATGAAATTGTCATCTTCAAATCCCACATTTTCCTTTTTGCCCAGAAAACATTCATCATTAGCCAACATTGCACAATAACATATTAATGAATGCAAATTTTCACCCGTAAAATTTAATCATGTTTTTAGTCCTATCATATTGAGAAAATCTAACACGGAACGTACATAGTAGACTTCTTTGAAGTACATAGAAGATCTTTGCATTCTTTTCCATTTTGCGAGGAATTCATGTGATTCTTGTATCGTCTCATTTTTTTTAATTTTTGAGATTTTTCTCTTCAGTTCCATTATGAGGGCCGAATGAATGACAACTTTACGCCACAAACCCTGTGCACGCTTCGCGTGCAACATACTGCTCTTGTTTTTATTTATTTGTTTGGTTTTTTTTTTGGGTTTCTGTTTTTTTGTGTGGCTTGGACAGCCTTAGAGGTGAGGGAACCTATGTTGCACCTTTGAGGGATTCCTCCCCTCTCTTCAGGGGGCTTTCAGTAAAAAGACTGTGCCCCATGTGACAGAGTCACACCAGTTTAGGTACTCATGGAACTTATGTCCTCATGGGTTATGTGGGACTCTCACCCACTAAACCTCACCCCTAAGAGTATCTTTACCACGGGTCGCAACCCTGCGGTTGGGGGTCCAATGGCTGTTTTTACGCAGTCCCCTGAAATACTCGCCCCCCTTGATGGTAGTTGTTGTGTAACCAGATGGAGCGGAATAGAGGATGGAGGATGAGGTGTAGTGGGTCGAGTTTCCGGTCGATTTTACAAAGACTGTTTACGTTTAAGAGTTATGCTAGCATTTGTGTGAGATGGTCCTTTGTGGGTAATTTTGACAAAAATGACAAGTGCAGGTTAAGTTGCAGTAGGTAGGCCGCCAGAATCTTATGGCACAACATTGCTGTGGGATTTCGTAGGTTTTGCGTTAGGTTTAGGGAAACATTGCTTCTGTATGCCCATATTTCTCGAAAGGTTATGGCTTGTAGTAGTTGCCACCATTTGAAATTCTGATGAGTATGTTGGAAGAGGAAGGGTATCAGAGTCTCTAAACCACACATCAATCTTAGAGATCGATTGAGTTTCTGTATGATGTGTTCAATCTTCGGACACTGACAGAAAGCATGTGTTATTGTTTCTGTGTGTAAGTTACAAAGTGGACAGATGACCTCAAAAGGTTGTGGTAGGAACTGTAGTCTGATTCGGACTTGAATGCTTTCTGATTGGGATACGGATTATGACGTCTTTGTAATTTGGGGGTATGATATCTGATTGTAGAGTTTCTTGGATGAAGTTGGAGGATGGGGGGTTGACGTTCTCCATAGCCCATTTTTCTTGGTAAGGGAGAGTTTGCTGGTTGGGGGGGAGGAAATATTGAAACGGAGGTAGCGTATCGACCGCATCTTCCCAGTCCACAGAAAGGGGGACAGCTGAAAAGTCCGACTCATCCATCCCCTGATGTGAGCCTAAGGGTGAACCTGGCCCCAACGAATACGTGTTCTATGTAGGACACGTATTGTCCCAGTCCACACAAGGAATTGTCTGTTTGAAAAGAAGATGGGAAAAATGATGGCGAGTGATTTTGAAGAGCCTTGTGTTCTAGGATAGACCCTACAAGGTACAAAAATAATTCCAAGTGCAAGTAGTGACCACATGCACGTTTGACATGAAGCCATTGAGAGGAATGGAATGATGCAATGAAAAGTGATCGCGTCAAGCATTGTGGGGNTCCACAGAAAGGGGGACAGCTGAAAAGTCCGACTCATCCATCCCCTGATGTGAGCCTAAGGGTGAACCTGGCCCCAACGAATACGTGTTCTATGTAGGACACGTATTGTCCCAGTCCACACAAGGAATTGTCTGTTTGAAAAGAAGATGGGAAAAATGATGGCGAGTGATTTTGAAGAGCCTTGTGTTCTAGGATAGACCCTACTGATATTGTACATACAGCTTACTGTGACCTCTCGGCTCATGTCTATTGCCTTGCAGACTCCTGATGAGGCGGCGGGCACAGAAGACTGGGGGAGCAGACGCGAGGTCGGCGGCTGGCGGACAGCTGTGATCAGCCGCCGGGTGCACTTGCGCCACCACTACACTTGCTCATACATTGTCCCTGTTAAAGCTAGTCCTGTGGATATTTGTGTTTTACTTGCGGTGGCTCGGTGATCTATCTTGGTCCTATCGGTGAACTTGTGTTACTTCAGACAGGCATAGATTAGGTCCAAACTCAGGTTGTGCGTATATAGGACACAACGACAGTTGTGCCTTGTTGTTTTGGGTGAGGGCGGATGAGCTCCTTCTCGTCGGCCAACGGGTGGGCTCGCTTAACGAGCTCCACCCCGTAGGATCTACCCTCACTCTCACGTTTCTGACATATGCGTGACACACACACCTCCGTTTGACGTGCAACTTGTTCCTGTCTCCACACACTGTTCAATGCTACACAAGGGACCAAGGGAAGGGGTACACGGTGTGTCTGTTTTGGTATCAGAGCAAGACGAGCCAAGCTCGTCGCGTAGCGCGAGAGGAGTGCAGCGTGGTCCTGGGAGGGCCTGCTGGACAGCAACCGCTTTGACTGCGGAGCTGAATAGCACCTGCGCGTAGCAGAAGCGGCAGCAGCAGCCGCGCGAAGGCAGCAGACGCGGTGGCAGCTGCTTGCAGTAGTGACGGCAGCAACGGGGCTGTACAACAACGGGCGACAGTGGCCGCCAGCAGCTGCAGCAGCGAGCAGCAGTCGCAGTGACGGCCAAGTAGCAACAGCGAGCAGCAGCGAGCAGTACCCGCAGCAGCAGCGAGCAGGAGCGAGCAACAGCGAGCAACACTCATAGCATTTGCGGAGCAGCTGTAGCAGCATCGGCATTGTGCTGCAGTAGCCTTGGCATTGTGCTCCAGCAAGGAGCAGCCGCAATCAACAGCTGCTGCATTGCATGCAGTCATAGTGACTGCTGCGCAGCCGTGGCAACGGCTGCAGCCACGCGAGGCAGTGGCCGCAACAGGGGCGCCGTGCAGCAGCGAGCAGCAGCGGCCGCCAGCGGCTGCGACATTGCACATCAGCCGGAGCAACGGCAGATGCAACATAGGAGCAACTGTAACCCCACTCCCTTGCTAGTGGAGCAGCGGTAGCAGCATTGCTGGCGGCAGCAGAGACGGCGCTTTGCCGTCTTACCTGGTTTGGTCTTCCCTTCCCCCTGCTGGCTGGGCTCCCCTCTAATCCTGGGTTGGGTGGGGGTGGTTCAGGTACACATTTCCGACGGCCAAAGCCCCTCCCTGATTTCCCACGCCCACTGGGGCGGGGAAAACGCTGCCGAAAATATTTTGGCAGTGTGGGGGGGGGGCTCCAGAGAAGATTTCCAGGCTGAAAACAGCCCCTACCAATTTTCCCACACCCATTGGGGTAGGGGAAACGCTGCCGAAAATTCTTTGGCAGTGGGGGGGGGCTCCATTGGCGATTTCCAGGCTGAAAAAGGCCTCTACATTGAACCCACGCCCACTGGGACGAGGTAAACGCTGCCGAATTTTTTTGGCAGCAGGTCTCATCCAACGGTTGTGCAAGCCGCAATGATATACGCGTGCGACACCCTAGTTGTCGGCATGCCGAAGGACCCACCTACCGGAGTCGGCAGTACCCACTCCACTACGGATGCTGGCGTTACCGCCTCCGGCGTGATGGGCGGCACACCGGGCACGATGCGGGACGAATCCCCGTCTAGCCCAGGCGCGCTGGCACGTGGTCTGCGCGAGCTGCGAGAGCAGCAGGCTCAATAGGCTGAACAGACGACCAAACAGATGGCAGATCTGTTCAAGCTTTTTCGGGACGCATTTCAGCCGCAGGAGCATCAGCAGCAGCAGTAGCCACAGCAGCAGCAGTCGCAACAGCAGCAGGAGAGTCAGCAGAAGCTCCTTCGCGATGCCATGCGCAAGGGGAAAATGACCATCGACAGTGCGGTTGCCGCCGACGTTGACGCGGCTCTAGGAGCGTTCGATGCTGAGCCATCGGACAATCTCCCCGAGTCAGACTCCGATGCCTGTGATGAGGAAGGTATGCTACACCTGCGCCTCGCATAGCTGGAGAAGCGGTGTCAGACCCGCCCGGGGCGCAAAACTGCGTCAAGCGGTGTAGCAGGTCTAAGCAACACATTCAGGGCAACCACAGACTTGGCCTCATTAGAGGACGAGATGCTCTGCCTGAGCCTGGGACTTAAGGAAGATCCCTTGTCTGCTTCCCTCCAACAAGCTGCCCCGACAGCTCTGCCGACCGCCAAGCCCCCAAAGGGGTTCGAGATAGATCCTCCCGTCTTCCGGCACGAGGACAGTTACGCCATATGGGAGCCGCGATTCCGCATGTGGGCAGTCAGTGAGGGGGTGTACCTGTACTACACGAGTCCGTACCAGACCACAGACCCTCAGCAGGCAACGACTGCCGCGCGCGCAGCCTATGGTCTCCTCAAGGCTGTTCCAGAGAATTACACCCTTGACTTCGAACCCTTCCTTGGTGATCCCCGTACCAGCAGTGGAGCTGACCCACGTGGCGCCTTAAACGTGGCAACCACACTCTTCGAAGGCGCGACCATGGCAACCACATCAGAGCGTATCGCGGACTTCAACTCCTTACGTCAGGGCACGCATGAAACACCGGCCGACTACTGGCGACGGGCGATGCGGCTGTACATAGCCCTTGGAACGAATGGGCCGGGTCAGCTCATGGCGTTCAACACCATCCAGATTGGTGTTGGGTGCGAGTACGCAAAAACCTTCGACAAATTCAGCCTCTAGAGTCTTCAAGAGATGGCCGACAAAGGCTCGCTGCTGTCATGGGCCACCAAGCACTTCCTCCACGTAGCAGATGTGGGAGCAGCAAATGACGCCCGCCATGGCGCAACAGCTGCAGCCGTCACAGCAGGCCAGGCCACACGCACCATTCCTCCCACCTCCCGTCAGTCGTTGCAGCCGACGGCAACAAATGCAGTAGCAACCGCCATAGTTGCAGCAATTCAAGAGATGAAGGGACGGAACAACAGGCGGGGTGGTAAGGATGGCAAGGGACAGGATACTCCAAAGCCGACCGACAAGCGACAGTGGGAGTGCTACAACTGCGGAGAAGAACATCGCTACACGGAGTGCAAGCTCCCCAAGAACTGGACAAAGATCGCGCAAGGGCTATAGAAGGCGTTTGAGCAACGTGAGCAAGCCTCCGCACATTCTGCTACAGCGACCGACACACCACCCACACCAGCAGCGGACGTCACCGCAGCCGATGCCGGTGACCTGTCACCCTTGGAGTAGCAGCTCGCAATGCAGGCCCGCGACATTGCTGAACTTCGCCAGCTCCTACAAATCACCACTCAAAGAGGTGCGAGTGCACCGACTGAGCCGAGGGGTCCCACTGTTGGTCCTATCGAGTCCGTGCCGTGCTGTCGGGATGGTGGTGGCGGGGCACAGTGCGCTGTTGAGTCTGTGGAATCGTTCGTCACACGGGATAGTGCTGGTCCGTCCGCTGTCTTTACCGATGTGTGCATGGATGATGATGACCTGTCATGGCTTGATGAGTCGCAAGCGCGTGTCGCCCGCGCAGCTGCGCAGTCATCTGCTGAGCAACCCCTGTCTACTGCTTGTACTATCGGCAACAATTCTGTCACCTTGCCAGAACGTGTGATGTTACCTGGATCCTAGATTCAGGTGCCACACACCACATAATATGTCGGCGCCGTGATTTTGTTGTGCTTGGTCCTGTTGGCTCTTTGCGGACGGCTGCTGGGCATGAAGTGCCTCTTTAGGGTGAGGGTGTGGTGCAATTCCAAGGGCCGTCAGGGCCGGTTTACATCTCCAACGTGCTGTATGTGCCTGATTTAGAACTCAGCCTACTGTCTGGACCTGCTTGCACGTGAATGGGTCTCAGTGTTACGTTTAGTGGTGAGGATGCCACGGTCTTTGTTTGCGCTACCGTTGAAGTAGTGCTCCGTGGTGAGGCAGTTGGCGACTTGTACCATGTCTCTGACTGTCCCGCGTCTTTCCCCATCTCCACCTCCTCCACTGCACGAGTGTTTGTGACGGGAACGCTGTCTCCTGAGCACCAGCGCCTACTCCACAGGCGCTTGTGCCATGTCCACCTAGATGCAGTCGACCGCCTGATTCGCACAAACCCCGCACTTGGCCTTGACGTAGCTTCCTTTGAGGCGCCGTCCAAAACCGACTGCTTACAGTGCGCTCAAGGTAAGATGCACCGTGCCACGTACCCTCTGTCCGACTCAAGGGCTCTCAAACCCCTCAAGTTGGTTCATTCTGATCTCCTGGGACCCCTCCCCGTGGAGTTCCAGGAGGACAGAGGTCGATATGTCCTAACAATCACGGATGACTTCACGCGCATGCCCTGGGTCTTCAGTCTGCGCTTGAAAAGCGACGCTGTCCTTGCCGTACGCACGTGGCTTGTCATGGCAGAACGCTAGTCTGGTCATCGTCTCCAAAACTTTTGCTCTGATAGGGGTGGTGAGTTCATGGGGGATCTGGACCGATACTTTGCCAAAGTGGGTGTATTCCACAACCTATCTGCCCGTGCCACGCCCCAGCAGACTGGCGTGTCTGAGCGATGGAACCGCACCATGGAGGATGCGATTCGCTCGATGCGGGTGGACAGCATCATGCCGGAGGCATTCGCTTTCAAGGGCATGGCATACATGACGTGGGTCAGGAACTGGATCCGTCACGGCCCCCTCCCCAACACGCACACCCCGTATCAACTATGGTACGGACGTCGTGCCGACCTCCGGCTCGTGCGTGTCTGGGGATCTCTAGCTTGTGTCTGGTATACACCTGAATAGCAGGGATCCAAGTTCTCCCCCCGCAGTCGGGTCTGCGTGTTTCTGGGCGTGGCTCCACACTCCAAGGCTTGGCGCTTCTGGGACCCTAGTTGGCGTCGCATTGTCGAGTATCGAGAGCACCTCTCTTTCCGTGACCTGCCTGTCGGTGGCACCTCGCAGTCCCATTCCCCTGGGTGTGGTACGGTACCCCGCGCAGTGGGGGGGTGGGTTGACCGATACCGCTGTTCCGGTCACCGTTGGCGCTGCCGGTTCATTCCCCACGCCAGCTGGCTTGCCTGTGATGCCAGACCCACATGTGCTGCCCACACCGCCTCTCCCGCCTGTGTCTCCTGTTGCGTCAGTCCCCCGTCCCTCCTCGGCGCCTACGTCACCTGCTGAATCCGTGGTGCCGTCCAAGTCATCTACACCTGCGTCACCAACAGCGACCCCTGCGTTGTCCATGTCGCTACCACTTGCGTCGCCAGCGCGACCGGTCGACTCGCAGGTGTCGTCACCCTCCTTCGTCTCCCCAATTGACACACCGGTACCACCTGACACGTCCCAAGTCGTGTCGTTGTCGGATGCATGTCCACCCCCTGTGCCAGCTGTGTCGTCTCCAGAGCCCTATAGACGAGGTGAGGGTGGACGTCTTCGCCCACTTCCTACTCGTCGTGTGCGCAGTGGCGACCCCGGCACGAGGGCCTTAGGGCTCTGTGCGTAACGTCTCACTGAAGTGCACCCATTCTGTGATACAAGCCTCGCGCTCCTTGCCCACGAGCGACGACTTGCAGTCGACTCCGCAGAATCCACCGTCACTGTTGGTCCCCCATATGTGGCCTATGCCCTGGCCACGCATAGTGGAACCACTGCGGCCCCCGACCCCAGTGTGGTGGGAGTGGCGCTAGATCCCAGCACATTGCGTTTGGCCCTAGCCGGTCCTGTTACGGCCCTGTGGCGCGCAGCCCGCGAGGGTGAGCTGGCAGCCATCGATGAGCATGGGGTTTACAACCTTGTAGACCTTCCTCGCGGACGAAAGGTTGTCCATGCTCAAGCCAAGTGGGTCTTGCGGAAGAAGCTCAAGCCGGGCAACACGGTCGACCGGTACAAAGCGCGACTTACCGCAAAAGGATTCTCTTAGGTGGAGGGAATTGACTTTACCGACACCTTCGCACCTGTTGGACGCACGACCACGGCCTTAGGCTTGCTGTCCCAGGTAGCCCAGCACGACTGGGAACTCCACCAGATGGATGTCGACAATGCATTTCTACATGGGAAGCTGGACGAAGAGATTTACATGGCCCAGCCCCTTGGGTTCGAGGATAACAGTGGCCAGGTGTGGCGATTGCGGAAGGCACTGTACGGCCTGAAGAGATCACCGGCATTCTCCTACGAGCCGGCTATGCCCAGAGCGTAGCGGACCCATCGCTCTTTGTTTCCCAGACTCCTGAGCCACTCATTGCCATCCTGGTCTACGTTGACGACCTTTTAATCGCAATGCCTGATTTGAAGGCTGTCGAAGCAGCCAAGGGAATGCTGCAGTCGGTGTACAAAATGAAAGATCTGGGTGAGGCTGCCGTATTTCTGGGCATGCAGCTCGTGCGTGATAGCACTTGACGGACACTCCTGGTCCATCAGGAGCGGTACGCTGTCACTCTGGGGGAGCGCTTTGCCGAGCTGCTGAGCGGCGTGCGCACGGTGTCGATCCCGATCACCCCTGATGGCCCGGCCGCTTTGACGGTTACTGATGCAGCAGAGCTGGGGGAGCTAGTCGACGTGACCCTGTACTTGCGAGTCATTGGCTCGCTCAAGTACCTGGCCACGACGACACGGCCGGACATTGCCTTCACTATCAACCTGCTTGCGCAGTTCTCACAGGCGCCAGGCAGGCGGGTTTTGGAGGCTGCCGTCTGGTGTGTCCGGTACGTTGTGTCCACCTCTCGGATCTGACTTCACTACCCTGGGCAGGCCTCTGTGGTCCTTGACGGGTACACAGATAGTGATTGGGCGTGGAGCCCAGACGGTAAGAGTCGCACTGGCTACATCTTCCTCATTGGAGGAATTGCCGTCTCATGGCGCAGCGATAAACAGGGCTGCATCGCTCGCAGCACCGCTGAAGTAGAGTATGTAGCTTTGGGTGCTGGCGCGACCGAGAGTGTGTGGTTAGTGCGCTTGCTTTGGGAACTACGTCAGTCCATGCCCCCTGTTGTACTTCAGTGTGACAACGAAAGCGTAAAGGCCATCACAGAGAACTCCGGTGTGTTTCATGCACGCACGAAGCACATCAACGTTGAGTACCGTTACGTCCAAGATCTGGTGGATTGAGGTGAGATACAGGTCGTGTGGGTCGGCACCGACTCGCAGCGGGCTGATTTTCTAACAAAGGACATCAGTCGTACGAAGTTTCTTGCGGCAGTACGCTATGTGGGATTGCACCCTGCCCGTACTATGGATTGACCTCTGCTCTTGAGCTGTGTGTGCTGTAATTCACCATCGTTGTGCTTGTGCCATCGCTTGCATCAGTTGTGCTACGTCAGTGGTCTTGTTCGCCGTGTGGTCATGGGGGAGTGATATTGTACATACAGCTTACTGTGACCTCTCGGCTCACGTCTATTGCCTTGCAGACTCCTGATGAGGCGGCGGGCACAGAAGACTGGGGGAGCAGACGCGAGGTCGGCGGCTGGCGGACAGCTGTGATCAGCCGCCGGGTTCACTTGCGCCACCACTACACTTGCTCATTGTCCCTGTTAAGCTAGTCTTGTGGATATTTGTGTTTTACTTGCAGTGGCTCGGTGACCTATCTTGGTCCTACTGGTGAACTTGTGTTACTTCAAACAGGCATAGATTAGGTCAAAACTCAGGTTGTGCGTATGTAGGACACAACGGCAGTTGTGCCTTGTTGTTTTGGGTGAGGGCCGACGAGCTCCTTCTCGTCGGCCGACGGGTGGGCTCGCTTAACGAGCTCCACCCCATAGGATCTACCCTCACTCTCACGTTTCTGACATATGCGTGACGCACACACCTTCGTTTGACGTGCCACTTGTTCCTGTCTCCACACACTGTTCAGTGCCACACAAGGGACCAAGGGAAGGGGTACATGGTGCGTCTGTTTGAAAAAAAAAGGGAAAAATGATTGCGAGTGATTTTGAAGAGCCTTGAAAAGGAAAGTCTATGCAGCAGGTTGGGGCAGCAGCGTTGTTGATGCAGCGTGCGGGCTTCCACGCTCGTTGCTTAAGTCAACTGCCCCCTCAGTCTACTGCTCTAGAGTCTAAGTCTGGAAGCTCTGGGTGTTACTCAGAAACGCGCGCGCAAGAGTTAGCGCCAGAAAGCAGCTAAAAACTGATAGTAACTGATTAGGAATGAAGAATGAACAACAATGGGAGACCCCTCTAAGTTCTAGGCCCCCCCACTAGTGTAGAAGCTGTTACTCAACTAACCAGCCAATCAAAAAATAGCTGTGGACCTATTTTCTGCAGCTAATTCCCAGGTCGTCCCCATTTTCGGGCGACCATGTCTGAGACGCCCCCATTCTGAGAAAAATGGCTAGGTCACCCCCATTCCGAAAACAACTCGCTAGGTCGCCCCCATTTTTTATTAGTTTCCCAGCTTGCCCCCATTCTGAGAATTATGGCTACATCGCCCCCATTTTTCCAACGGAACGTCGAGGGTTTGGGGTTAGAAGTGTCGACGTCGGCGGAGGCTTCCAAGCACGTCATCGTTCGGACGTGCGGCATCACCGAACGAACGAGACGCCCCCCCGTCCCACCCCCCCCTCCCCCTCCCCCACCCCCACCCAACGAACGAGGCGTCATCGTTCGTAGGT
>SZWC01038444.1:1254-13803 GCA_023375785.1 Penium margaritaceum
CACATCCCCCTCAAACAAACTCTGAATTGAGTTCCGTAAAGTGTTACAGAATCAAGAAGATGTCCTATGTTTATCTGTTTTTCCTGAGGAATTTAATCAAGCAACCCACTTTGGTCACTTTTTGGCACCCTATATCCTTGATTCTCCTACTTTGTGAGAGTAAAAATCACACAAGTACACAGTGTGCCCTCAGCTGCTGAAAGTGATGTGCTGCCAGAAACTTGGTCAGGAAATCTTCCAGCATCATGCTTGAGGGGAAGAACTTGATGTGCACCACCTCCTTTGCCACGAGCTCACAGACGAAGTGATAGAATAGGTCAATGTTCTTGGTGCGGGTGTGGAATTCTCCATTCTTCGTGAGCGCGGTGCCGCTCATGTTGTCAACAGCAGATGGTTGTTTCAGTTTTTTGTTGCTGCCCAAGACTTGCCAGCAGCTCATGCCACCACCCTGCTTCCTTTGCTGCTTTGCTCAAAGGAATGTACTCTGTCTCAGTGGAGGAGAGAGTAACACACTCCTGCTTCTTGCTCCTCCAGCTTATTGCTGCTCCTCCAAGCAAAAACACAAAACCACTAGTCGATCGCCTTGTGTCCACATGTCCTCCCCAATCTGCACCACTGTAGCTGATGAGGATGGGGCTGCTGTTACAGTGGAAGGTGAGGCTAAGGCTACTGCTGCTGTCAAGGTAGCATAGCATACGCTTGACTGCCTCCCAATGTGGCTCACCCGGGTCGGTGCAGAACTTGCTCACTTCTCCCACTGCTTAGCTGATGTCAATGCGCGTGCCAACAGCTGCATACATGAGGCTCGCAACTGCTGCTTGGTATTGTACCGCTTTTATGCGGCTGCTATGTTGCTTGCTGTGAGGAGCCTGCATGATGCTGAGCTTTGCTCCCAATTCCAGCATTTTTGCCACCTTTTGTGCACCTCCCACGTTGCAGCGCTTGAAGATCGTTCACATAAGTGCTCTGTGAAAGCTCCAAGGTCCGCTGCTGCCGATCAAGCTTCACTTGGAGACCCAGATAGTAGCTCTGTTATACAATTTCCTTCATGTAAAGCCTGGCTGCAAGGGACTGCTTAGAATATTTGAGGAGATACTTTGAGTCAGAGGCAATGAGCAAGTCTTCAACACAGAGCAGGATAATGACCTGGCTTGCATCCTGTGTGTGCCCATAGACCGCATGATCTGCCTCACTGCACAGAAAACCAAGGCTAGCGAGCTGCTCATCAATCTTGTGGTACCATGCACGCTGCGCTTGCTTTAGGCCGTAGAGTGTCTTGACAAGCTTGCACACATGATCCTCCTGCCCTTCAGCCACACACCCCTTCCGCTACTCCATGTACACATGCTCCTCAAGGTCGCCATTCACAAATTCACATGTCATATCCATCTGGTGCACCTCTCAGTCCATGGCAGCACCAAGAGCAAGGATTGCACAGATGGAGAGAAACTTTGTGACGGGTGCGAATGTCTTGTTGTAATCCACATTCTCAGTCTGCACATACCCCTTCACAACCAGATCCCTTTGTACCTGAGCACCTTACCATCAGCACCACGCCTGCGTCGGAAGATCTACATGCAACCGATCGTCCGGCTGCCAAGCGTGGAGCTTCCTCAAGAGTCCAACTCTTTTTATTCAATAGTGCTTTGTACTCCACGTCTGCTGTGACACCCCAATTCTAAGCATTGTCACTGCGCATGACTTTCCTGAATGTCGTTGGGTTGTTGGCGATGGTGAGGAAGTGACCTCGAGGAACTCGATGTCAGAAGACTCCTGTGAAGATGAAACATTGCACAGGTTCAGCAGCTCCTCCAGCAGCCTGTCTTTGCTTGCGACGTACTCGGATTGCCACAACGGCTCTACAGGACCATCTACACCATGGTTGAGGCATGAAAACCTCCATGGTAGCTGCTCCTCCTTGCTCAGCTGCTCTTCCTTGTCTGCTTCAGTTGCCGGCTGCTTCGCCTCCTCAGCTCCCTCTGCTACCCTGTCGCCACTACCTTCCGCTAACTCCTCTTTAGCTACAGGCTCTTTGGCTCCCACTGGCTCAAGAGTCAGTGCAACCGTGACTGCTTCCATAGGGTTTCATGTCTAGCCCCTCACGTTTTCCTTGAATACCACGTCACGACTGTGGCCAATCTTGCATGCAGCGAGGTTGTACAGCTGGTATCCTGTGATTCCATAGATGAGGAAGGCAGCCTCCACACCCTTAGCATCCAGCTTGTTGTGATTAACAGCAGGCACATGGATGAATGCGCTGCACCCAAACACCTTTAGGTGCGTGAAAGTTGGTTTGCTTCCATTCCACGCCTCCTCAAGCATCACCAGCAGCACAGCACCTTTTGGGCTCTGGTTTTATAGGTACATGGCAGTGTTGACTGCCTCCAACCGGATTTTTGGCGGGAACTCAGCGTCCTTGAGCATGCTGTGGAAACGCTCCATGAGTTTACGGCTGTCATGCTCAGCTACGAAATTCAGCTATGGTATTGCGTGTGGCGTCATCTCGTGTCGGATCTCGCGGTTCTTGAGGAAGTTGTAGAAGTCATCGGAGAGGTCCTCGCCTCCACCATCAATGCAAAGCACCCTCAGATGCCTGCCAAATTCCTTTTGTACAGAAGCCAACCATGTGTTGAATGCATCAAAACAATCATCCTTCCCAGACAAAAAGAACACCCACATCTTCCACAACTTGTCCTCAATGAACATGAGAAAGTACAGCTTGCTAGACAAGGGCTGTGATGGCATGATACCACACGCGTTAGAGTGCACAAGAGAGAGAAGCTCAGCTGTCGCCTTCCCTTCCTTTAAGAATGGAGAGCGGGCTTGCTTCCCTTCAATGCAGCTCTTGGACGCCAACACACCGGGCTGCTTCACCTCCTTCAGCTGCAAGTCACGTACCATCTGCTGCATGAAGATGATTGTGTCAAAGCCGAGGTGCCCAAGCCGGCGATGCCACATGCCGATGTTGTTGTCTCCCACTCTCGCAGCTACTGCTGAGGAAACTCTCTTCTCTGATTCCACAAAGAGACGGTAAAGGCCATTGTCATTGCTCACCTTTGCAAGCACCTGGCCCGCACGTGCTGAGATGGTACAACCACCATTCTCAAAGCGGACCTGTAGGCCTTGGGGGATGAGAGAGGAAACAGAGAGGAGAATAGCTGCCATTCCCAAAACATGGAGCACTCCCTTCATGACGTTCTACGTTATTCCCCTGGACAGAAGCACAGAAGACAGTCTCACCCTCTCCCACCACCATTTGCACATGATTGTCACCGATGTATACTCAGCGAGGTTCAATAGTGGTGCAGACAACAAACCACTCCCAAAGATAGTTCATGTGCCGGGTGGCTCCCCAGTTGATCATCCAAAAATAAGGCAGTGTTGGAAGAGATGTTCAGGACCCGGATGGTGCTCAAGAATCCACTCTCCCAATCAGCGGCATTGGTAGAGGCATCAGACCGTTTCCTCGCTCCCACCTCAGTCTCAAGGTCTGCCTTCTTCTTCCGGAATTCACACGCCAAATAGCCTGGCTTCTTGTATTAGTGTCACTTGCCCTTCTTCTTTCCTCCACCTCCGCTCCCATTGGTTGATGCAGCAGCACCCTCGTGACTCATGTTGGTGACGAGGGCTACGTCCAGTCCGCTTCCTCCTTCTTCCTCCTTGTGTCGCTCCTCCTCAAACAGAAGGCTCTCCTCCACATCATCGAGCAAGAGCTTGTCGCCACGCTGGTTGAGGGCAACAATGAGAGGAGTGTAGCTGCGAGTGAGGCCAGAGAGGATGGTCAGCATGACAACACGTTCCTTGACAGGATCGTCAATCGCAACAAGCTGGTCAGCCATAGCTTTTACCATGTTGAGATAATCGAACATAGAGCCCGCCTCATCCATCTTCACGGTGTGAAAACGATGACACAGCTGAATTTTCATGAGGATTGACTTGGGAGCATAGGTAGAATCAATCTTGTTGCAAACCTCTTTTGGGGTAAGGATGGCATGGACAAAGAGTTGCTACTATTCAGCAAGGTGGAGGTAGATGGTGGTGAGGGTGCAGTCCCGCTTCTTACGTTGGGTATGGACCTCAGCAGCGGAGAGGGAGGATTCAAAAGATTCAGCCTCACTCACGTGGCTTGAGATTCCCTTCTCCATCAGCACCATCTTCATGTTGTTGCACCAGCTGAAGAAGCTCTTGCATTCAAACCTGGCAATGTTGACGTCGTCCACCACAGAATCGGATGTTGCCATGTTGACTGCAATGTTGGCCCATGAACGGCCTCTGTCACAAACTAGTGTGCAAGGGATGCCTCACGGATAACGAAAGTCCTTGTTTGAGCTATTGTACCAATGTTAAAATACTAGACAGCCCTCAAGGAGGTGATAAGGCTCACCAAGAGCTGCTAGGCAGGACCAATTGTATGTGAGAGACAAGTTACAGGTTGCAAAGAAAAAAACATGGAAGTATGTACAGTTGTGTTGAAAGTAAAAATGGCTGGGAAACTAATTGAGAAACGCTTTCTAACAAGCCTCGTTTGGTGCATGTAGCTGGAAGAATCACTTTGTCAAAGTTCACCTCCTAGCACACTCCTAGCCTAGCGGGATGAGCGGTAGTCACACTCTCACACAAGTGAATTACCATCCCTGCCGTGTGCACAACCAATAATCTTGGTGGGGACCTTCCTTGAAGCCCCCTAAAGGTCCTCTTGCCACCTTTCTACCTTGAATTCCACTCCAAGCCTCCCTGGTCAGTATTTCTAGCCGTCATTGGTGCTAGTAGTGCAGGAGCCGTCACTTGAACCGGACACACTACCACCAAACCTTGAAAATCCATATCTCCCTCAAACGGGCTCCAAATCAAGTTCTTTCAAGTGCAAAAGAACCATGAAGACATCACGTATGCATCTGATGTGCCTGATGGTTTTCATAAAGCAACCCACTCTCTTGAAATTGCCTCCCAACTTGATGCGCCTTTTGTAGAGAGTGCTAGGAAGAAGGTGACAGCCAAACAGTCTTACTATACACTTAAATCTTGACCATGGATTCCTGAGCTTGCCTCCCATCTTGCTCCGCCGCTTGGACCTCTTTGTTGTGTTCATGGAAATATTTTTCTTGTAGCAATAATTTGTGCAGTCTCTCAACTTTTGTGAAGCATGGAGGAAAGGATCTTCTTCCTTTGGATAATAATTCCAAACATTCGTTTTCATATAGGAACGCTGCTGGAAGCTCTAAGATCTTCACTAACAATAAAAAACTGGGAAAGTATACATGGTAGAGGAAGATAATGGCACCAACCAGAGCACATTAGTATGGAAGAGGAAGTAAAGAGGGAAGAAGTGACACGGATGGAAGGAATATGTCAAAGCATAGAATGGTCATGCTCCGCCGTGGGTGACGTGGTGAAGTACTCAACGGCGCGCAGCCTGGGCGCGTGCTGCAACGAGTGCCGCAAAACGGCGGGCTGCTGGATGTACCAGTACTTCGATTGGGACAGTGCCTTCCACCGCCCCAACCCCGCAGGTTTCAAGAAGGGAACCTACTGCTACCTCCTGCAGGGCGGCCCGGAGAAGGCTGACGACCCAACGGGCCGCGGCACGCCGCCCAGCGGTACGCACACGTCGCAGGTGGAGAAGGGCGACGCGTTCAGCCCGACGTACATGCCCAGCTGGGTGGGCGGCATGTGCAACGGCAACACCAGCGTGAACGACGACCCGCACTTCGTGGGCGCGCAGGGCACGCGGTTCGACTTCAACGGCGAGCTGGACAAGAGCTTCTGCCTGAGTACCGACGCGCGCCTCCACATCAACGTGCGCCTTTCCGGATACAAGGACAACAGTATTGAGGCGGCAGAGCACAACGGCATCCGGTCGTGGATCAAGGAGGTGGCAGTGCTGTGGAAGGACGAGGAGTCGAGGCGCCACTCGCTGCACCTGGAGGCGCGCACCGGTCCTCGCGTGGAGCGCGGCGAGGACGGGTATCTGGCAGCCCTGTCTGTGGATGGCGTGGAGGTGCCCGTGCCTTCTGTGGAGGGTAACGCGGACACGGTTTCCAAGAATGGCATGACATTTGCCTTCCTCGGCACCGCCAAGAAGGGCCCGTACGACGTCGACCGTTTCTCCCTCAAGATCGACGGCCTGCTCGACATGACCCTAAGCATGCGCGTCGCGCACGCGAAGCTGCGGCGCCCCGACGACGCCGAGACGCATTTCAACATTGGCATCAACGACATCACCACGACGGATGCCATCCACGGCGTGCTGGGGCAGACGTACCGCGACACGGAAGAGCAGTCCGCCAAGGCGCTCAAGTACTCCCAGATCTCGGAGCTCCTGCACGGCCCTGTCGTTGCGGACGGCAAGTCCGGCAAGGGCTTCCTCGAGGGCAAGACGGAGGACTACGAGACGAGCGGCATCATGTCCGCCAACTGCAGGTTCTCTGCATTCTAAGTCAATGTATACCTAGAGGGTGCTGTGTCGTGCCTGATGACACTGGCCGCGTTGCGCTGCCTGCTTGCATGTGAGATGAGTTTCTAACCTGTACAATAGTAGCTGCGGGTCTAACAGGCCCTATCCCATGCCTCCTACTGAAGAGCCATAATGACATTTAGTAATGACCACGATTGACTGCCTCCCGTTCCCCCTCGTTGCGCTCCGTTAATTTTTTGGAGTGTTACCTTCGCACCTCCTGACGTCTGTCCTACGCTTTGATAGTTGCCGGACGTTGATCAGCTCCAAATGGGCTTGAAGCAAAAACCATGGACCTCTCTCCCACTCCACCTCATGCTCGCTCCCTTGGATGGCTACTGCACATACAACAGAAGCAAAGCTGAGATGGCGGTACCATCAATGTCGCCCATGCTACCATCTGCAACCTACACTCCACCTAAACATTGTGATGGATATGAGGGTGCCAGAAAGTGACAAAAATAGGTTTCTTGATAAAAATCATCTGGAATGAAAGTTGCATAGAGGATGTTTTACAGGTTCCAACGCACTTTACGGAACTCAATTTGGAGTCCGTTTGAGTGAATATGGATTTCCAAAGTTTAGAGATCATGGGTCGGGTTCAAGTGACAACCTTGGCACTTTGAGCTCAAAAGGCGGCAGGATTATTGGCCAAGATGGCTGAGAGCGGCCTTCAAGGAGAAAAGACGGCTGGAGGACATCCACGAGACTTCAAGGAAGGATTTGTCCGAGATTACTGGCTGTGCAGGTCGTGCGAGACATAATTCTCATGTGTGATAAGGTGACTGCCGCTCATCCCGTTAGGCTAGGAGTGTGCTAGAGGGTCAACTTTAACAGAATGGATCTCAGTGCTCCCTTGGCCAAATGAGGCATATAAGAGCTCGTTAGAAAGCTGTGATGATTCAACTTCTCACTCAAGTGTTCGTTTAGATATTCCCGTTCTCTGCAGACCTACATTTGCTTCTGTAATTTCTGACTGTGTAACCTACAACTCCCTCTTACAAACAGTTGGTCCTGCCTAGATGGCTCTTAGTGAGCTTGATCACCTCCCTGAGGGCTGCCGCCGTTTCCTTCATAGGTATCAGAGCTAGAAAAATCCTTTGTCTCATCCTTGAGGTATTCCTTGCACCCTGTTGTATGAGAGAGCCGTTTGTGGGCTGAACGTTGCACTACCATGGCGACATCCGCTTCTGTGGTGGCCAGCGTCAACATCGCCAAGTTTGAAGGCAAGAACTTCTTCAACTGGAGAAACAACATGAAGATGGTACTGATGGAGAAGGGTCTCCAGAGCAAGTTGGATGAGAAGTAGAAGGAACCAGCAGAAAGCTCCCTCTCTCCTGGCGAGGCCCGTACCTACCCCGAGAAGCGTGACCGCGTCCTCGCAACCATCTTCCTCCACCTCGCCGAACGGCAACAGCTCCTTGTCCACGGCATCCTCACGCTAAAGGAGGTTTGGAAAAATCTTCAGTCCACTTATGCTTTCAATTCAATCTTCAAGAACATGCAACTGCGTCGTCGCTTTCACACTATGGAGATGGATGAGTCTAGATCCATGATTGACTACATCAACATGGTGAAGTCTCTCTTTGACCAGCTTGCTGCAATTGAGGGCCCTATCAAGGAGCATATGCTCATGCTAACCATCCTTTCTAGCCTTCCTAGCAGCTACACTTCTCTCATTATTGCCCTGGACCACCGCGACGTCAAGCTCTCCCTCAACGATGTGGAGGATCGCCTACTGTTTGAGGAGGAGCAGCGCAAGGGAGAGGAGGGCGGAAGTGGACTGGACGTTGCTCTCATCACCAACTCTACTCATGGGGGTGGTGCTGCACCAACCAGGGGCAACGGTGGAGGAGGGAAGAAGAAGGGGAATTGCCACTACTGTAAGAAGCCAGGCCATTGGGCACGTGAATGCCGGAAGAAGAAGGCGGACCTTGCGGCTGGAGTGGGAGCGGGAAAGCATTTCGATGCTTCGGCGAACATAGCAGATTGGGAGAGTGGATTCGTCACCACCATCCAGGTCTTGCACATCTCTGACAACACTGGCTTATTCTGGATTATGGACTCGAGAGCCACGTGGCACATGACGTGTTGTCAGTAGTGGTTCGTTGTCTACACCGCCATCGAGCCTCATCGGGTGTACATGGGGGAGAATCATGTGCAAATGGCGGTCAGGCAGGGAAAAACTGCATTTTGTGCTTCTGCTGAGGGCAAGCACGTGGAATGTCAACTGAAGGGGATGCTCCATATTCCGAAGCTGGCAGCTAACCTCTTCTTTATCTCATCTCTCATTTCTGAAGGCATGCAGGTTCGCTTTGAGAATGGTGGCTGCACCATCTCTGCAAGTGTGGGGTGTGTGCTTGCAAAAGTGGACAAGGAGGATGGTCTGTACCACCTCTATGTGACATCAAAAAAGGAAGCTCACTCAACGTTGGTGGCGAGAGAGGGAAAACACGATATCAGCCTGTGGCACCGCCGGCTCGGTCACCTCAGCTTTCGCGCCATCATCTCCATGCAGTAGATGGTCCGCAGCTTGGAGCTCAAGGGGATGAAGCAGCTTGGTGCATCGGCTTGTGAGAGCTGCAATGAAAGGAAGCAAGTCCGCGCTCCTTTCACGGGGAAAGGGAAGGGGGCAGCTGAGCTTCTCTCGCTTGTTAACTCTGATTTGTGTGGTCCCATCCCGTCACAGTCCTTGTCCGGCAAGCTGTACTTTTTCACGTTCATTGAAGACAATTTTAGGAAGACGTGGGTATCTTTTCTGGCTGGCAAGGATGAGTGCTTTGATGCTTTCAAGGTGTGGATTGCTGCTACATAAAATGAGAGTTGCTTCGCTCCGATGGTGGAGGAAAGTACCTCTCCAATGACTTCCACACCTTCCTCAAGTGTCGCAGGATCAAGCGCGAGGTGATCCCACTTGGAACACCGCAGCTGAACAGTGTGGCTGAACGCACAAACAACACAGTCATGGAGCGTGTTTGCAGCATGCTCCAAGACGTGGAGCTCCCACCAACCTTCTGCGCGGAAGCTCTCAACACTGGCGTGTACCTGAAAAACCAGAGTCCCACGCGCGCCGTGCTGCTGATGACACCGGAGGAGGCCTGGACGGGACGCAAGCCAACAGTGATACACCTGAAAGTCTTCGGGTGTGGTGCATTTGTGCACGTGCCTACTGGCAGCCGTAACAAGCTGGACACAAAGTCAGTGAAGGCTGCCTTCCTCGGCTATGCCACCATGGGATACCACCTCTACAACCTCGCTACACGCAAGATCATCCGCAGCCATGACATGGTCTTTCAAGAGGACGTGGAGGGCTGGACTTGGAGCCCTATGTCTGTAGTTCCACTTGTACCCACACTTGTACCTGAAGTGGGAGAAGTTCCGGTACCAAAAGAGGACGGTACGGAAGATGGCGGTGACAAGGGGTAACGACAAGGAGGTGGAGGGAGCTGAGAAGGAAAAGGAGCCAGCAGCCTAATCTGATGAGGAGGAGCAACAAAGTAACAAACAGCAGCTGCCACAACAGTCTGCAAAGGTGCAAAGGAAAATGGTGAGCCGCTGAGGCGATCTGAGCTCCTCGCAAGCAAACAGAGGCCGCTAAAGGAGGTGGTGAACTTGTGCACTTTTTGATCTTCACAGGAGTCCTCTGACCTCGAGATTCTCTTCCTTATCGTCACCAGTGACCGAGCAACATTCTCTGAAGCCATGCGCAGCGCCAAGGCGGCAGATTGACGTGCCGCAGCAGACAAGGAGTATGATGCGCTCATGAAAAACGGCACCTGGACCCTCGAGGAAACTCCACGTGCTGCCGGATGATCGGATGCCGGTGGATCTACAGGCGCAAGCGTGGTGCGGATGCTAAGGTGCTCAGGTACAAAGTGCAGGTGCTTCCAAAAGGGTATGCGCAAACTGAGGGTGTGGACTACAATGAGACATTTGCACCTGTCACAAAGTTCCCATCCATCCGAGCGATCCTCGCTCTTGCTCCTGCTATGGACTGGGAGGTGAACTAAATGGATGTGACTTGTGCATTTCTGAATGGTGACCTCGAGGAGGATGTGCACATGGAGCAGCCGTAGGAATATGTGGTCGAGAGAAAGGAGGATTTGGTGTGCAAGCTTGTGAAGACCCTCTATAGCCTGAAGCAAGCCCCGCAAGCATGGTACCACAAGATGGATGCGCAGGTGGCTGGCCTTGGCTTTGTGCTTAGTGAAGCTGACCATGCAGTCTATGAGCGCACGCGAGAGGCAAGCCAGGTCATCATCTTGCTCTATGTTGGTGATCAGCTCATTGCATCTGACTCCAAGTCTCCTTTGAAAGATGTGAAGCAGTGCCTTGCTGCCAGGTTCTATAGGAAAGACATGGGAGAACTCAGCTCCTGCCTTGGCCTTCAGGTCAAGTACGAGATGGATATGAAAGTGCCAGAAAGTGACAAGAATAGGTTGCTCGATGAAAATCTGGCATGATAGTTGCATAGAGGATGTTTCACAGGTTGCAACGCACGGAACTTGACACGGTGTCCGTTTGAGTGAGATAAGGATTTCCAAAACTTGGAGATCATTGGTCGGGTTCAAGTGACGACCTAAGTACTTTGAGCTCAAAAGGCGGCAGGATTATTGGCCAGGACGGCTGAGAGCGGCCTTCAAGGAGAAAAGGCGGCTGTAGGAACTCCAAGAGACTTCAAGGAAGGTGCAGACCACGATTTTTGGTCGTCCAAGTGGTGTGAGACATAATTCTCTTGTGTGACAAGATGACTGTCCCTCATCCCGCTAGGCTAGGAGAGTGTGCTAGAGGGTAGACTTTGACAGAGTGTATCTCAGTGCTCCCTAGGCCAACTGAGGCATATAAGGGCTTGTTAGAAACATGTGAAAACTTAATTTCTCACTCAAGGGTTGATTTAGACATTTGCATCCTCTACAAACCTACATTTGCTTCCGTAATATCTGTCTGTGCAACCTGTGTTGGAATGATGCTCCTCACCATGGCAGGAGTGACTCCAAAAAGGAACACCAAAAAGACAAGCCTTAGTGGCTTAGTGGTTAATGGTGTCCACCTCTAGAGGCAGGGGCCCGGGTTCAAGTCCCACAAGATGAAATTCTGCCCTGCCTCAAGGGAGGTGGAAAATAGATGCCAGGAAGCTAGCTCAACCTCTAGAGTTCCTCTTTAAGTTTCTAGAAGGCCAGGTGAGGGTCCAGGAAGGTGGCACACCTTCTAGAAGGGGTGANCTAGAAGCAAGCTGAGGAATCTAGGAAGGGGCAGAAGCTTCTAGAGGAGGGAAGGGATGCCTTCCTAGGTGGGAAAAGGACAGCCTACCAAGGAGCACTCTAGAAGCCATAGAATCTACTAGGAAGCTCCAAATCTGGCATGCTTTGGTGTTCTGGAAAGCTTAGATCAGTGGCTATAAAATGCCACTGCTTGTGAGCCTTGATCAAGTGTTCATTCCCAGTCAATTCAGTCCACAACTTTTGCCTCACTCTCTGACCAGATTTTGCCATCCTTGGAACCAGTTGCCTCCATAGTTTCAGTCTCTCCAAAAACAGTTGGTGGTGTGAACCAGCCACTGCTAGGGACCCTCCAGGGTGCACACTCACCCTCAGGCCAACAAAGGGTTATGGGCCCACGCCTCTAAGGGGTTCAAAGCCAGCTTGATTTCACGCTTCCAACAGCAAGACATGGCAACCAGCGAGCAAGAGAGCAGCCACGCTGTCCTTAAGTTTGATGGGACAGGATTCGCCTTGTGGAGGTGGCAGTTTGAGGTCTTCCTCGACGACAAGGGACTGCTTGAGCTTATAAACGGTGATGAGACTGCTCCGCCGGAGACTGCAACGGCTGAAGTGAAGGAGGCATACAAGAAGCGCAACAAAAAGGCGTTGGCGCTTCTTGTGTCCGCGTTATGCCCACCACAACTTGGGCACATCCAAGGATGCACCCTGGCCACGGACGCATGGTCAAAACTCTGCTCCATCTACCTGTCAAGCAATCTTGCCAACCAGCTCTTCATCTTCAAACGGCTCGTCACCCTCCGAGCCAACGAAGGCGACAACATCATGGAGATCATGCAGCAGATTGAGTCCCTCGCAGCGGAGTGCGTGGCCACG
>SZWC01038446.1:0-13802 GCA_023375785.1 Penium margaritaceum
TATATCTATATCTATATCTATATCTATATCTATATCTATATCTATATCTATATCTATATCTATATCTATATCTATATCTATATCTATATCTATATCTATATCTATATCTGTATCTACATCTATATATAAGATATATATCTATATCTATACATACATATTTGTACATATAAAGATCTGTGTCTATATCTATATCTATATTTATATCTACATCTACATCTAAATTTACATCTATACACATCGATATCTATATCCATTCTATATCGATATCTAAATTTATATCATTTGAAAAGTCTGGTCCATGCTAACGTGTACAAGCATCATGACGTCTTTGAGGAGTCCCACAAACGTATAATGTATCAATAGGGTTTTCCAATGATTCTATATTTTGAGAAAAAAATAGATTAAAATGATAAATCATGAAAACATGGGATCGTTGTGAGAATGTGTTTTTTATCACACCATGAAAAATTGAAAGCATGAAAATGCCTTCAAAATCAGACAACAAGCATCAGAATGATGTCTATAAAGTAGTTTTTTGCATTGTTTTTGGTATCATAGTACATTTTGGGCTATGGTTTAGCAAGCTGAGAAGAAAATTAATAGATTCAATTCTTTAAGGTATGTAGATCATCTAAGCTGATGTATGTTGAGGGTAAAAAACAATGGAGAATCAGAAGCATTTTTTCACATGTTATGATTGTGGTTCCTCTTTCTCACCCCAATATGACAGAATTTTCAGATTATATTTTTTTCAATAAGAACGTTTGAAAAAAAACTGATTGTACAAAAATGTACCCATACGGATGTCAAAGAACGTGACACGATGTCAACACGATCACTAGCACGTACAAATAAAGCAAAACATGGGAGGGATTAGGTCAAGCCTTGTCATTTTTACAACTGAATCCTGCCCTCAGTTGTATATTTTATGAATCATAGCACAATCATGACTCTAAGTGCATCAAACTGACTCAAATATTGTAGGAATTCGGCATGGCAAGGTTGGAAGCCCTTAGCTTCATCACGTCGAAGAATGAAATGCACAGTTGACATAAGCCACATCATCATATCTCTTGCAATTTGAAGAAAAAATGAATCAAAGATTTGGGGAGAAGATTCATAAGTTTTAATGAATTTTTAAATTCATGAAAATTTTATAGAAATTAAATTGCATAGCCAAATTCAAGATAAAGTTTTAATTATTATTTTATGAGAAATAAAAATGCCTTCATGTGTAGATGCTCACTGAAAATAAAAGTCACCAGAATAGCAAATGTGTTACCTAAAACGTAGAATAATGTTTGATGGATGCATGAATGCAGATGAATGGTAAAGAGAGTAAGCTTCAAGCTTGTTAAGGTGTGACTTTAAGCATACCCATGCTACGATAACATAGTTTTATTGGACACTAAGAAAAACGTTTCACCATGAAATAAATGGAATGAAGGACAGAATAGAAGCACACCAAGTTGTTCCATCTGAGATCTCCCATTAGAAAGATAACACCTCAAACGGATAAGAAGCAAAAATTCATTTCGCAAATCACAATTTATCTTTGTGAAGGTTTAAGCTCAAACTTGTATAATTCACTGATGATTAAAGTTTCATCCCTCAATGATGATATTGATTGCACATTCATTTAGTTAAATACTAAAAATCACTTGAAGAAAAACTAAAGAACTTGGTGTATGTGTGAAACAAGTTGCGAGTTACATTGATCTTGTGATGAAATCAAACTGCTGTACAGATTTCTAAGGGTGCATTCACTGGCACCGCTTTCTCTTTTATTTTTTAAGAATTATTGTCTTTTTTAAACCAAGATAGGAGTTTTTTTCATTCTAGAATGTACTTATTATATCCATATACTGCTCCTAGTATGTTTATAGATGCATCATAAAAACAAATGTAGACATATAGTGGAAGTAATTCTTCGAAAAGAATAGTTTATGACTATGATTTTTTACCTCATCTTGATCTTCCTTTTTTCACATTTTGGCCTACATCCTTCGATCTTTTCAAAAACATCAATGATTCTAATGCATGTGACCCTTATGTTTGAGGGTTTGGGCTGTATGTGAGAAATCAGACTATCAAATGAAAGATGAATGCTAAATCATTGCCTCATACCATTTTTTCCATTATTCATGATTGATTAGAGTAAGGAATTCTCGTGGAATAAATGAAAAACAAAGGGTTGTATTTTAGGTTTTTATTTGGTTGTCAAGTTTTGAGTGAGATGTATTATTTATGTTTCTAAGTCAATTGGAGAAAAGGCAATTTTCATAATTCAATAAAGAAAAAGGAAAGCCCTTGCTTTGGGGTATATGGTCTTTATAGCTTCTCTTTTGAAGATGCCTACCTTAAAGGATGTCCACGTGCTTTGGGAGGGATAGACTCTTTGACCTCCTTGTTGTATTCCTTTTCAAAAATAAGAAAGCAATAGTGCACATGTAATTGGGAGGGGGAAGGCAAGGTTTGACACCCTCGCTTAGAAAAGGGAAACATCATCTCCCTCCTCTCCCTTTACCTAAAGGGATAAGGAGGTTTGTGACATGAGGAATGAGGGAAAGCTCTAAGCCAGTCCTATTGCTTCATTTGGAGAAAAGGCAATTTTCGGTGACTGAGATGTAATTTGATATATAAACTTTGAAGAAAACTTTTTGGTGAATTGTTAGTGGTTTTCATTTGGATTTTTTCGTAGTCATTGACTTGTATTAATTTTCAAGTGTAGAACGATGTGGCATGTTTTGGAAATTCCTTTTTTCCAAGTAATTCTTATGAATGGTGCAAGAAGAAATGTCTAGCTCTCTTTTTGGTTTGTGAGTGGGTTATCTTTCTTGGAGGTTGGTAAGATTTTTTCATGTTTTCCTTAGGGGTTTTGAACGATAGGCAAAATTTATGGTTTTGTTCGAGATGTGTTGTATTTAGGTGATTCTTCTTAAGTGTATGGTTGTGGTCACAATGTTCCAAAGATTTGGAAAGAGGGGTTTGACTGGTGCAGAGAGTGTTAACTTGTGCGAGGTTGTACTTGGAGGTTGCAAGATTGTGTATATTGTTTTTAAATCACATTATAATTGGGAGTTCCTTGGAGCTTACACTTCCAAATGGGTTACAAGCATAGTTTTTGAGGATTTTACAAGGGTGATCATGGACAACAACGGAGAACTTGTGAAACATGGGGAAAGGAATAAACAAATGTCATACACAAATGTGTCATGAAGATGATATAAGGATGTGTGCAAGAGTTAGTTTATGGAAGTAAAAATCATTGTTTTCATATCCTTTCTAGAATTTTTGGAGGAGGCATTTTCAAGGGGTCGTGAACTTGAATTTGGTGCTTTGAAATGATAACGACAAATAGAACCAACTACCCTATCTACCTTGCACCTCAAAAATCTTTGTTCAATAGACAGATGGTTAACACCATGGCAGATGTTTTGTGTTTGTTTGTAGCTTCAAAACACAAGGACCAGTAGCTCGATCTATTTCATTCTTATTCTTTTTTCTGTTGGTCATGGTAAAACCTTACGCATTACCTAGTGAATTTTGAAATTAATTCAATTAAATTATCAATTATGTGCCATGATGTGATTAGCGTGCACGAATAATTTTACAAATATGGTTTTCATGTACATTGTTTGTGCAATCACTCTTTGTCCTATTTATGTTTCATTGGTTGATGATGTCCACATGTGACCTTGTTCTTTTTCATTTAACAAGACAGGCAAGAATCCAGCGTAGGGTGTCTCGGTCATGAATTGTTCTACTGTGGTATGTCATTCAGAGACAGTTTAAAACAGGCATTCATGGATCATTAGTCATGAACGCTGATGTATATGAGGATTTTTTTTGGCATGTTGGTACATCGATCTCGTATTCGGATTTTTTTACCGATGGAGACTAACTATTGTCCTATGAATCCTTGAAACTGTATTTCCCTTTTGTGAATGACGCATCAACGGAACCTCGTTGGAATTTAGATACGACAAAAGTCTGAGAATCCATTTGTCATCACACGGGCTTGTCGTGACCGCGCGAAGTACGGCGCATGTAACGCAATCATTGAGATCGAGCTGAATGTCTCGACGGGAGAATGATAACGGAGGTAGAGGCAGAGGGATAGGTAGCGAAATCGAAAAATCGATAACGCGACGAGACCCACGAGCTGTATCTTGCATTCCCGAACGTTATGAACGGGCGGCCGCACTCGTGTTCGTGTTCGTGTTTGTCGGTACGCCTCAATGCTGTTCGTCTCGGTCGATGGAAGCGAATTGTTGCACCGGGGCTGGTTTTCTGGAAGCGTGGTTGCGAACGATACTTCATTTCTTGTTGTCCAATATACCTTACAGTAACATACACATGTTTTAGATTTCATTCGTGATTAATAGGGTTCAGTTATAAATGAAAAGGAGAAATTCTTCCTACGTTGTCACGTATTTCTGATCAGTCTGTTCCAATAACACATTCCCAAAGCAAAGATAGTTGGGGAAATTCCAAATTTGTACCAGCGTTCAATGTGCTTTGTGAAACCATCGACGTGTAAGGTCAAGGCATAAGACCAAACAAGAGCATTGAAGCACGAATAACTGAATGGTGGAGACGTCGTGCACAACAAGTACTAACACTACACCGAAGGGATTTCATATTTTTTCTTTAGTGAAACAAGCTACTTTGAAGTTATGTAAAAAATCTGTTCATTTAAATTCCTTTCGAATAAAAAATTGATATGCCCCAATTTTTCACGTGGAAGTGTTGTAGTGAACAACAGTTAAGGGTTCAATAAGATGGTTCGACAAGTTCAAGCATCATCACGCTTCGTGTTTTCCATAGAGATTATACCATAGAATTTGTCAAGGTATTGTATTTCTCCTCACAATGTAAAAGAATCCAAATGGGATTCTGACGCCAATCACCCAGCCTATCATGAAACAAGAAAATGTATGTGTGAAAGCGAAATTGTTACTAACTCTCACATAAATTCTTGAATACAAACGTGTAGTAGTGGTAGGTGTTGTAGCTTTACAAGTTAAGCACAGCACCGTGGTGGAAACAAAACTTAGATGCACCTCAACCACATGGTGTTTGTCCCATATGCCTTCTCACATAGAAACCTCACTGAAAACAATTCTCTACACTATACAAGGTCCAAGTGCTAGATTCATTACTTGGAGAGCTTGATGGTTGAGCTAGGCCTGAAATTTTGAGTACTTCATGGTCGACTACTTGTATTGACAACTCAAAGCATATAGGCCAAGATGATGTGATGGCCTTGAAGTAGTCCTTGGACAAGGACTCCTTGGAGGCTTCTAGCTTACAATTTACTAAAAGTTGCAAAACCACCAGTGTGATTATTCAGCGTCCTAGGTCGTTGCATAACCACCTAGGTGGATGCCTAACCACATGGGTGGTCACATGATGCTCCAAGTGAGCTCAAACGTTTTCACAAAAATGAGAGGTCACAAAACCAGATGAAAGATCGCCAGGGCATAAAAGAGTTACTAGAAAATAAATGGTCACAAGCTGCTTCTTAATAGAATTCTTCGATTCAGTGGACATGAACTGGTACCAAGCCTTAATGCAAAAAGTTTCAAGGAAAATCTTATTACTTAGCACGGCAACTCTCAACACCTCCCCTCAACAAATCATGGTTTGGAAATTTAAAGGAGGAAATTAAAGATCTTCATTTTTTAGAGAAGAAGAGGCCATAACGATGAGGGTGGTTGTCTCTGTTAGTTTGTGCAGTGGGGGGCACACGCGGGAATGGCCAGTGCCTCGTCGCAAAGCCATCACTACAACAAGGGAGTGCTTGCTGCTCCAAGATATTTTTCTATGCCCAGTAAACTTGGCAGAAGTCAAAATGTGGCATAAGATCTTGTCAAAAGTACAAATTCCAAGAAGAAGATCTTTCCAACGAATAGTAACTAAAGAGAGCTTAGCTCCATGCTCTGACATATCTCCTGTCCGGAAACTAGGGCCCAACACCTTGGTAGGCTGTCAACACCATCCACGCAAGGGTCTCTGCGCAGCCATCATCTTTAGTGACGGAAGGCCTTCAGGATGTCACGACCACCTCCTCGCCAAGCTAAGAACACCTACCAGGCTTACTAGGTCATCAGAGGATTCGGGCTGATGTGTGCACGATAACCACATTCTGGTAGACCGGCCACCAGCAAACATGTTCTCCTCATCCGAAGCTGGCAGGCAGAGCCAGGCTTACAAGAGCCTTAGAGGGATCTTCATCAGCATGAACCTCCTCCAAGGCTAGCACGCAAAGCTAGGCTTATAGGGGCCTTGGAGAGATCCTCACTAGTGACCTCCACCCAGGCTAACAGGCAGAGCCAGGCTTACAAGAGCCTTGGAGGGTGGAGAGATTGACTGGTTTTTGTATATGAAGATGATCCACTGGAGATCAGCCACTGAAGATTTACCACATAAGATAGTGGAGTGTGCAAGGGCCTTCATCTTTTATACTTGTGGCCCTGGCAAGTTGACTGCCTTGGTGGTGGTCGGAGAGGCTTTCTTTGGTGCACGGTGAAGTTTCACTGTCACCATGGTTCTTGCGCCAGAACTGGCCAAGTGCCTTTGTACATGCAAGCTATCACAATGTTTGTGATCCTTAGATCCTGTGGCCTCTCGTGGATCAGTAAGAGCCGTTGATCACCGTAGCCGGAATTCTTACATCTCAACGGTCCTTTCAGATGAACATGAACTGTTGATGTCTGGAACCTTGGCTTGAGGAAACTTCCTCCGTAGGGAAGTTTCTTCTCCGTGGAAGCTTCCTCTCCACCTTGGTTGTCTGCTGGCTTAAACCTGAGTCATAGGGAAGCTTCCTTCCCAAGGAAGCTTCACCAGGTTGCATGGTGCAGCTTATCCATAAGCTACTTCTGATAGAGGCTTTGCTACTGCCCCTTGATGCTACCACATGATCACATGTGGTCTGTTGATCACCGTTATCATGAATCTCCCACCAGAGCTTTCCACACAGGCTGTCCACATGGCAATGAAAGAGACACATTGAGTCTTGCCTCCGGACTACCAGCGCACGGCGGTCCCCAATTGACGCCCTCACACTGCTCTGTGCATCTAGTTGAGTCAAGCGTGGTCCCACCTGACCATCAAGCCTTTGCATTATTACACATGTTTTAGCTCTAGAAGGCATGCGTTGTCCTCATGCGCATGCTTCTGTGCAAAGTCTCCTTTCACTTCCTTAAAGGGATTTTTTACCAGATAAAATCTAGGTGTTTCAAGGAAGAAATTCTCTACTGAGTCGCACCCGATAAATTCACAAAAAGATCCACAAATTCTTCTTAGATTCTCTGATTGGAGTTTAGACTGCGCCATGCTGAAGTAGTAAATCAGCACATTTATTGCTCACTCCAACAGTCTAAAAACGATATGGAGAAGGTGATGAAAAATGGTAAATGGGACTTAGAAATTGTCTTTCTTATGCACGCTTTTTGATCTATCCAAGTTTTGTAAGTAAGCTTCTAATAGAAGACGCTACTATAGTTCTAGGTTCAATGGCGAGCTGTGATGTTCTAGAATATCCATGCCTTATACATTTCATTCTTACAAATATGTATTCCCCATGTAAAGTTTCCTCTACCAATGTAAATTCCCCGGGGAAAAACTACAATGTCATGCAACTAAATGTGGAAAGGCTACTAATGATAAGCTTTATGTTGTGCCATTCTTCGTATGTAGGTGTTAAGAAACAAGCTATCAAAAATCGTTCTTTTACCCTATTTCTTGTTTCTATGATATTGGCCACCAAGAATTGTAGCCTTAAGCTAATCGTATCATGGCTAGCAGCATCTCCTCAAGTGTACCATTATACCATTCTGCCACACCATTCTGCCATGGAGTATGGGGTGATGATTTTTCTTTTTTGATGTCATGGTCCTTGATTAGAGTGTAAAGCTTGTTGTTGTTGTCAAACTTGCCATCATTTTCTAAGCACAAAATCAATAGATTGGTCATGGATTTGCATTCTAATTGTGGGTAGCCCTCGTAAAATGTTGCAAGGAAGGAGTTACGGATAACAAGTGGGTGCTTCCAAAAAATATCTGTGGCATCCTAAAACAAGTCCAAAACATGCTTGTATGTAGCTAAGGGTATGGCAAGAGGCGCGGTGTTGTCCATGATGACAAGATGTAGCTCGTTTGAGGTATGAATTTTTGTTCCTGGAGGAGAGGATTGGTGCGCCAACTTTGAATTAACCCAAGGCTTACAAAGATGAACTTAAGTATCCTTAAAACTGGAAGGTCCATCAACAAGTATATTTGAGAGCAATAGTTAAAGCTTGTAATCATTGATGAGGCCAAAGGAAATATTCCAACTTTTTTTGTTTTTGACATTCGCAAGGAAAGGTTGAAAATCACTAAAATTGATTGGAGAAACCGACAAGGGTAAAACTAAAGCCGCATCGAGAAGTTACTCTATAACCATGGAAACATAGCACCAATTCTTTCTTGGTGGAGGAAAGTCCTTTCATCATCATTTTTCCTGTGAAGATGAGGTTGACATAGATGCGAAGTACATAATCCACAACATTACTAGTGATTTGGATGTTTTTGTGGGCATGAGCCTCATTTTATTTTATGTTATTAATAGGCATTTCTGCCATGTTTCCCGTAGTTACAGTTTAGAGGGTAATGTCTAAGGATGTGTAGTTTCTAGCGTTGGGGGTGATGTATTTCCGGCTCCCACAATAAGAAAGAAATAATGCAGGTGACATAGAAGCTGCTTCTTTTCAACCGCTAAGAGATTATCTTGGCTTCGGCGCCATTCTTCTGTCTCATTTCATCTACTCCTTGTGGTGGTGGAATTCTCTTCACCCTTCTTTTCATTTTGATACTTATATTTTTTTAAGACTTGGGAAGGTTCTTAATGTTTGATTGGTGATCCTTGTTGTGGGAACACATGCCTTGATGATATGATGTTGTCTCTTACCTCCAAGTGACGTTTTTGCCTAGTAAATTTATGTTACAATGTGTCCCTTTCCCTTCTAGTACTTGCACGTGACTAGAAGATGTTGCGTGGACATGTGGAGGCCAAGAATGAGTGGCATAGTGTTTGGCGACACTCATTGAATAACTTGTAGAGACATCTTTCTCAAGCTAAAATTGGATGATGCGAAAGCTCATGGGAGTCAACTATCAATAGAGTATAAGATGCACCTTGTCTATGAGGAGAATTCAAGCCATGGTGAGCAAGCTTCATGTTTGCTTGCTGATGGTTTTGTTCTGGGAATCTTTCATGATTTTCTTAAAGAAAAATGGTACCAAAAAACCCTTCACCAAGGAGGTGAGGTTGTTAGTAGCAAAGAATGTGTTTCACATCACCGAATTCCTTTCTAAGGCCACACTTGATGTAGGATACCAAGAAGAATTCCACAAGAGGTAAGTCTATATTGTTGAGCTGCCAACAAATATCCTTGCTTAAGTTTATGCTAAATTGAACATTTCCATTGAACTGGGTGGTGTGGACGTGGGTATTTTGTACAAAGGGCTGAGAATTATTGGTGGATTCATTGGCATGATTCTATCGTGTGAAGTATTGCCATGTAGAGTATGCAATTTTGGCCATGTCTTCGTACATGCAGAAAAGTTGTAAGATGTATGGTACCACACTCTTGAGGTTGACTGGGGTTGTTATAGAGTTTTAGTTATTGAATTGTTAAAGGAAATGTAGCGGTCATCTACTTACTCAAGGTCCAAATCTCGTGCACTTCTTGTGGCTCAAAGATGGTTTTTATCTATGATGATCTTCTCCACTTGTAGGGTGTTGGATCTGATTGGCATGCTCACTACATTTGGAGAGCGAGGAGTCAAAGTTTTAAGTTATGCTACTCTATGAGATGCAAACATGTTGACTGTTGTAGTATGGGTTCCAGCATGATGAGTTACTAAAACTTGGGTCAATGGAAATAGATAGGGATTTGCTTAAGCCACGGCTTGTCCGCACAATTTCATTATGTTGTTAGTGTGTATCTAAGCCTTATTTTGAAGCTGGGAGACCATCACTATACTTCTTGTCTTGTTTTTGTCAAGTTCACTTTGGATTGTTGATGGAACACACTCATTTTTTCCATTCATGTCTACTTGGTTTATTTCACGGTTGTTCTGAATTTAGGTTGTGTAGTTTTAATTTTAAGGCGAAGTAGTTCCATTTTCTGTTGCACATAGTGTGGAAATTGTAAATGTTTTCAACTATTATGACTCTTGATTATGTTACAATTCTTCCACGAATGCTTGATAATGTAAGCGGTGGAATTCTTCCACTTTGTCCATGGTGTTTGTGTTCCTTGTGTGTATTTTTCTTGGCCATAAACCATTATCTAGTACCATGTAAAAATAGAATATTTGTGGGTGAAAGCACACGCTAATAAAAGTCTTGGCACACATGTTTACTTAGCATAAGCTCACAATTTGATTTTAAGTATGTGGTGTTGTAATTGTACAATTTGTACAATGCAACAAATTTTGGAGGCAAGAATTAGATGTAGATGAACCAAAAGGCATCTACCTTGAATGGTTCTTCACTGAGGAACCCCTTGGGGAGGTACTTTGTACATCATATATGTTCTTAATGCTAGATAAGTAACTTAAGAGCTGGATAGATAAGATTGGAGTGACCTTTTGAGTGCCAAATGGTGGACTTAGTGTCTTGGGAACTAAAGGCATATGGGACTAAGTTCGTTAATGGTCTTTGTTTAGTCTAATGACCCACCTCCTTGGAGGGTCTCGCCTCAAAGAATATGATGAGTTTCTCAACCTCTTAGTTGATTATATATCCCCTTAGGTGACTGCATAACCACGTAAGTGGTGGGATATCAACCTGCATGGTTGCATAATCTTTCAAGCCAATGGAAGGGTTTTTATGAATATGAAGGGTAATCAGACTGATTCAAGGGTCACTAGGTAGCTTACAAATTTTTGGAAGTTTAAGGGTAAGAGGCTACCAATGAGTATAACCTTTATCTTCTTATGAAATGAAATTGAAGCCATGAAAAATATTTTCCCAGTTTCCCCAAACGTTTTCCCAGTTTTTGAACCAAAATCCGATAGGCGAGATTGGTAAATCTAGTTACAACCAACCTAGCGAGTCCCACGAAATGAACCAATGGTTGAATGGCATCAGCTCAACCCACCTCTCTCTACTAATCACGATATGATATCAATCATTAAAGCTTTAATGATTGAATGTACTTCAAATTTTATCTCTCGATGTGTTGATCAACACAAATCATATGATTAAGCTAATGCGTAACAAATTGGGAGTGCACAATCTTCAGAGTACCACCTTTGAAATCATCATTACAAAAATCCTATGTGTGGTAGCATTCAACAATGAAATCAAACCATAACTAGTGGCACTCGTAGATTGTACGGGTTTGAAAAACCTCCCATTGGGCTCACTTTAGAAGGTTAATACTTGGGCAATCGATTAGTTTTTTAGTTGCCAACTTCACATTACAGTCGTGCACCCTCACTCAATTTGGATGTGCTTGAGATTTGATGTAAGACCACGCTACCTTTAACACCACTATGGTAGAACGTGGGTGCCAACTCTCTGAATCATTCCACCGATTCCCAGATAAATATCAAGAGAAATGCAACATTACAAACCTTCATAAAGTAGAATAAATGAAGTTTTCCATGAAAACGTGTCCCACTCCTTGATTTTAGCATGGAAACGTGCAAAATTAACACTGTGTACAAATTACACCTTATGGTCCACAATGCCATGTTATGTTTTACCAAATATTACAAACTATTGGTGCCGTGTTTCTTATTTCTCAGCATGTTCCTTGAATAATGTAGATGAGGGATGTCATGTTGCATAAATCTATGTATGAAAGATAAAGAGCACTCGAGGATTCAAAGTGGGAATGTTTTCTATAAAAAGTTCACTTGCACATATTTTAAGTGGCAACATTGACATAGTAAGATAAGAGCCAAAAACATAAAAAAAATACAAGACGTTTGTATTATAGCCTGTAGGTTTTTTGCAACAAGAACTTGGTTTACGTTCATTCTGTTGCTATTCCCTTTTGCATTTTAAGGATGCATGGTGATTGTTTCTACTTGATTTAATGACTTTTTAATACTATAAGGTTTGGTTTGCCTTCCATGATTCGCTAGGGAAAGGCGGTCTATTAATTCTCTTATTAACTTGTGTAGAGAATGCATATGCAAAAGAGAAAACAGGCAAGCCGATTGCGTTTTGAAAATTTTTACAAAAAGGGTAGCATCATGGATTATGGAGTGTTTCTTCTTATCTATGTAGTTACGTATTAATTCTCCATAGCATCATTTTCAGTGTGCTTTCTTGTGGGGGCCACAGTTTTGCGTGCCCAGGTCACTGGGGGACGGATTTCCGTCAAAGTTTGCAGGGAGATGACATTTGAATTATGTTGTATTTCCTGCCAGAATAGGGCCATTTTACGGATCTGGCCAGGTTTTTGAAATCTCTTACGTCTACGGCCGACCTAGCTCAACCTGTTACAAATTCGGCCTACTTTGCTGGTCGACTTACAAATCTGGCCAACTTTTCCATTGACTTCCTTGTTGGTCTGCTTACTGGACTTCGTGTTACATATATAGCCATCAATTTTAGAACATCTTACAGATCTGGCCATGTTCCGACATTGGTGTCAGGCACCTTTCCCGCTTCTGCCTTTGACCGTGTCGCGAGATACGTGCCATAACTCGCGCGTTTTTCCAAACATTTTTTTCCCCCTGCCCTGGATTTTGGCTGTGTCGCGGGCATCTCGACCAAACAGCTCGCGCTTCCAAAGCATGTCGCACCGCGACAGGGCTGTGAAGCACACAGACACATGTCTGTCTGTGTGCCCTTCCCCTCCTAGCCCACTGGTTGCCGGTTGGGCTGGACGTGTACAGGTAGGTGAAAAAAAGTGTGTTTGGTGATTTGCGCGATCTGTGCGGCGAGATCCGTCGGACGTGATTCGGGAGGCGCGCATCGCGGCGCGATTCGTAGGGCGCGATTCGCAGGGTGCGATTCGCACGGCGCGTTTCGCAAGGCGCGAGCCAAGGATGGTGCGCCGCCCCTCCATCCCTCCTTCCCTCCATCCCTCCCTCCCTTTTTCCCGCCTACCGTCCGTCCCTTACACTCTCCTCCTTTCCCTGCTTCCCTCCATTCCTATCTCCTCCTCTCCCTCCCGCCGTCCCTCTCTCTCTCCCTCTCCCACCCGCCACCCCTCTCTTCCTCCCTCTCTCCCAGCTGCCGTCCGTCCGTCCGTCCCTCTTCCTCCCCCTCACGCCGTCTCTCCCTCCCTCACTTCCGCCCGCCGTCCGTCTCCTCCCCCTCACGCCGTCCCTCCCTCAATCCTCGCCGTCATCCCTCTCTTCCTCCCTCTCTCCCACCAGCCGTCCGTCCCGCCCACATTCCTCACGCCGTCTCTCCCTCCCTCACTCGACCCACCCGTCGCCCCTCCTCTCCTCCCTCTCTCCCTCACACCACACCTCCCTCCCTCTCTCTTTCCCACGCGCCATCCCTCCCTTCCCCCCTCTCCCCCAGCCGCCGTCCGTACCTCCCTCTCTCCCGCCGTTCTGTCCCTCAATCCATCCCCCCATCCCGCCGAGGTAGGGAGGGAGGGAGGGAGGGACGGAGGGACGGAGGGAGGGAGGAAGGAAAGGAGGGAGGGAGACGGGCAGGGTGTGAGGGAGGGAGGCGGGCATGGACGGAGGAAGGGAGGGAGAGAGAGAGAGAGAAGAGAGAGAGAGAGAAAGAGAGAGAGAGAGAGAGAGAGAGAGAGAGAGAGAGAGAGAGAGAGGAGA
>SZWC01038450.1:1531-12391 GCA_023375785.1 Penium margaritaceum
ACACGCAAGTGCCCTCTTGTCTCCACTCACACACACATACACATCATCACTCCAGGTGATTAAACTGGACGGAGGCTTTTGGTGCAAGACTGTGACGCATCAAACGGGAGCACAGTGGTGGTGCCACCATCAAGCAGCTGAGTGGTGGCCACACCACCAACGCCAACCCTGTGGCGAGCCTTAGTTCAGTGATGACTCTACGTGCCAAAATGGGGGATACATTTCGTAGGATTGCACGCTTGTGTTTTGGTTAGACTCTTACACACATACATGCTCCTAGAATGGTGAACCGGGTTGTTGATCCCTCAAGACCACACGTCCGGTTTGTACCGGCGTGTGAGAAAGCGCCTGGAGCTCGCTCGCTCCAGGGTCGGGTTTCGATCTCTGGGTGGCGTCCGGGCCCCATGTCGAGTGGCTCGCGTGGGTGGCCCGGTCAACCGGCAACTACCACTTTGCTCACCTGTTACTCATACTACTAGTCTCTCATTCAATCTTGTGTGTAAGAAATCGCCTTGCCCCCGATCCATGGTGTCACCCCGTCGCTTGCCTGCTTATTTGCTTGCTTATCCAGCATCCGCAGCTACCTACACGGGTGGCCTCGTGCGACGAGGTTTTTGTCGCTGACATGTGTCATAGGTTTTGTAGAATTTGGCCATGTTGGATTGCATCTTGTCCCACCAGTAGGTTTTCATAAGCTTCTTTAGCGTCTTGTCCTCTTCAAAGTGTCCAGTTGGACCGGTGTCGTGGCACTCTTCGAGTAGCATACGGTGGAGCTTGTCATTCGGAGGAACGACTACTTGGCGAGTGAAGCGATGTCGCCAGTAGGGTGCGTTAAATCAGAATTTGGTTTTATCATATCCGCCATGCTGGTCGTAGCCCCGTGCGAACAATCGCTGGAGGTAGGGGTCTTGTTGTAGTTGTAGGGTTGCCACGTCGGTCATTCAATCTTGCTCGTGGCTGAGTGCGTCTTCCGGATTGTTTTTTCGTGGCCGGTACTCAATTTTGTAGTCGAACCTGGACTCAAGGAACTCTATCCATCGGGTTTGACATCGGCTGAGATTCAACTGCATCTTCAAATATTTCAACGCATGGTGGTCAGTACGTACGATGCATTGGCGAAACTCCAGGTAGCATCAGCACGTCTTGAACGCATGCACGACCGTCAGCATCTCCTTTTCGTGGACCGCGTAGTTGAGTTCCGTTCCTCGTAGTTTGTAAGGCATGTAGGCAACTGGTTGTTTGCCGTTGTCGTAATCGTGCAGAAGAATTGCACCAATGGCTCGGTCTGATGCATCCGTAGCCATGACATTATCAATCGTTGAATTGGCTTATCGTAGGGCTAGTGCCGAGGTAAGAGCGTTCTCCAAAGTGGTGAACGCTTCTTGTTTGCTATCTCCCCACCGCCACTCATTTGCTTTTTGAGTGAGAATGGAAAGAGGTGCTGACACTGGCACGTAGTCCCTCACGAATCACCGGTAGTAATTGCAGAATCGGAGAAAATCTTTGATTTCTCAAATGTTGGTCGGCGTCTGCCCATCAGTGACTGCTGCCATTTTTTTCGGATCCATGGTGATCCTCCCAACGTTGATGACGTGACCCAAAAACTCGATCGAACGACGACCAAAGTCGCATTTCGATATTTGTCCTAGAAACTTCTCTGTTTGAAAAAAATTGAGGACTTTTTAGAGATGTCCATTGTGCTCCTCCGGGGTGCGGCTGTACACCAGTATGTCGTCAAAGTACACCACGACAAAGTTCTCAAGGTATGGACAAAAAATGTTCTTCATTACCGCCATGAATGTCACTAGGGACTTTGTGAACCCAAACGACAGAACCGTGAACTCGGAGTACCCATAGCGAGTTCGAAATGCTATCTTCTTGATGTCAGCGGCTGCCACGCGTATCTGGTGATATCTGATACGTTGGTCGATTTTGCTGAAAATTAGGGCTCCTCTGAGTTGGTGAAAATGTTTATCGCCTCGAGGCAGAGGGTAGAGGTTCTTGATGGTAGCGTCGTTCAACGCCCGATAATCCATGCACATCTGCATATTGCCAGTTTTCTTTTATCAAATATAATACTAGTGCGGCAAATGGTGACGTGGATAGGCGGATGAACCCTTGACCGAGCATCTAGTCGAGCTGCTTTTTTAGCTGAGACAGCTCGTGATCGCTCATCCCATAGGTTCCTCGGACAGTGGGTCTGCTGCCCCGCTTTAGTTCAATGTGATGGCCGATGTCTTGCTAAGGAGGTAAAACTTTTGGGAGTTCGTCAGGGAAGACGTTCGCAAGTTTCTTCATGAGAGGTGCAAACTCTTTGGGAACCATCGCGAACTTTGTTGAGGCCGATGAGGCTGATGAGGCCGATGATGAGTCAGCTGTTGCCACTTCCGCTTCTCCCATTGGCTCGAGATGTATGAGCCATGCAGGAGCTCCTCGTCATTCATAGTGTTTGGCCATGTTGAGCGGTATCGGTTGCACCGGTTGTTAGTTTTTGGCTTCCATGGCTTCCTCTGTTGCTTCCACTTCTGCTAATTCTGCTGTCGACTTCCGTCCCGCACCCGGAAGTTCTCATTTGATACCGTCTATTTCCACAGAGACGTCGCCGGATGCAGTTACTGGTGGTTGCTTCATCTAGGCTACATGACCAAGCAAAAGAGCAGGAGGGAGGAGCACGTGCAGAGTGGTTGCTCCATGGAACGGAGCAACCACTCTTGCAGACATGCGCAAGAATCACAAGAGTCATGAGTTAGAGTACAATAGGCAAGCTAGGTGATAGAAATTGGCTGACCGTGCCACCCATGCAAAGGCATCGCTTGGGGCCTAGACGCCATCCCGGGATCAAACCGGACCAGTTGGCAGTAAGAAGACGCTGGTTTTGCACACACCGGAATAAACCGGACATGTGGTCCCGGAGGATCAGTAACCGGGCCACACCATGCAAGAACCTGAACAAGCATGCATGACTAAGAATTGTCAACCTGATCGACCACAAGCGTATGTAGGTGCATGCATTCCACCAAGTATCGCTCCATGTTCACTTTAGAGAAAGCAGGGAAGTTATGTTGACCACAACATTTGAGCTCTCAAGCATATCCTGAATGGACACAAGAGGTGCCATTCTTGCATTCGGCTGATGTGCTTGCAGTTCATTATCCATCTGGCATACAATGATGCTGCGTCTGAGAGCTTCAATTCAGATTAGTCACTTGCACTGATGATGTGTGTTTGTGGGCAAAGTCAAGATGTCACTTGCATGTTCACATCCGATTAACAACANTTGAATTGGCTTATCGTAGGGCTAGTGCCGAGGTAAGAGCGTTCTCCAAAGTGGTGAACGCTTCTTGTTTGCTATCTCCCCACCGCCACTCATTTGCTTTTTGAGTGAGAATGGAAAGAGGTGCTGACACTGGCACGTAGTCCCTCACGAATCACCGCTAGTAATTACAGAATCGGAGAAAATCTTTAATTTCTCAAACGTTGGTCGGCGTCTGCCCATCAGTGACTGCTGCCATTTTTTTCGGATCCATGGTGATCCTCCCAACGTTGATGACGTGACCCAAAAACTCGATCGAACGACGACCAAAGTCGCATTTCGAGATTTGTCCTAGAAACTTCTCTGTTTGAAAAAATTTGAGGACTTTTTAGAGATGTCCATTGTGCTCCTCCGGGGTGTGGCTGTACACCAGTATGTCGTCAAAGTACACCACGACAAAGTCCTCAAGGTATGGACGAAAAATGTTCTTCATTACCGCCATGAATGTCGCTAGGGACTTTGTGAACCCAAACGACAGAACCGTGAACTCGGAGTACCCATAGCGAGTTCGAAATGCTATCTTCTTGATGTCAGCGGCTGCCACGCGTATCTGGTGATATCTGATACGTTGGTCGATTTTGCTGAAAATTAGGGCTCCTCTGAGTTGGTGAAAATGTTTATCGCCTCGAGGCAGAGGGTAGAGGTTCTTGATGGTAGCGTCGTTCAACGCTCGATAATCCATGCACATCTGCATCTTGCCAGTTTTCTTTTATAAAAAATAATACTAGTGCGGCAAATGGTGACGTGGATAGGCGGATGAACCCTTGACCGAGCATCTAGTCGAGCTGCTTTTTTAGCTGAGACAGCTCGTGATCGCTCATCCCATAGGCTCCTCGGACAGTGGGTCTGCTGCCCCGCTTTAGTTCAATGTGATGGCCGATGTCTTGCTAAGGAGGTAAAACTTTTGGGAGTTCGTCAGGGAAGACGTTCGCAAGTTTCTTCATGAGAGGTGCAAACTCTTTGGGAACCATCGCGAACTTTGTTGAGGCCGATGAGGCTGATGAGGCCGATGATGAGTCAGCTGCTGCCACTTCCGCTTCTCCCATTGGCTCGAGATGTATGAGCCATGCAGGAGCTCCTCGTCATTCATAGTGTTTGGCCATGTTGAGCGGTATCGGTTGCACCGGTTGTTAGTTTTTGGCTTCCATGGCTTCCTCTGTTGCTTCCACTTCTGCTAATTCTGCTGTCGACTTCCGTCCCGCACCCGGAAGTTCTCATTTGATACCGTCTATTTCCACAGAGACGTCACCGGATGCAGTTACTGGTGGTTGCTTCATCTAGGCTACATGACCAAGCAAAAGAGCAGGAGGGAGGAGCACGTGTAGAGTGGTTGCTCCATGGAACGGAGCAACCACTCTTGCAGACATGCGCAAGAATCACAAGAGTCATGAGTTAGAGTACAATAGGCAAGCTAGGTGATAGACATTGGCTGGCCGTGCCACCCATGCAAAGGCATCGCTTGGGGCCTAGACGCCATCCCGGGATCAAACCGGACCAGTTGGCAGTAAGTGGACGCTGGTTTTGCACACACCGGAATAAACCGGACATGTGGTCCCGGAGGATCAGTAACCGGGCCACACCATGCAAGAACCTGAACAAGCATGCATGACTAAGAATTGTCAACCAGATCGACCACAAGCGTATGTGGGTGCATGCATTCCACCAAGTATCGCTCCATGTTCACTTTAGAGAAAGCAGGGACGTTATGTTGACCACAACATTTGAGCTCTCAAGCATATCCTGAATGGACACAAGAGGTGCCATTCTTGCATTCGGCTGATGTGCTTGCAGTTCATTATCCATCTGGCATACAATGATGCTGCGTCTGAGAGCTTCAATTCAGATTAGTCACTTGCACTGATGATGTGTGTTTGTGGGCAAAGTCAAGATGTCACTTGCATGTTCACATCCGATTAACAACACCGGAGTGGTTTGATTCCATGATTTGGGACACAAAGATGAGATCGGATTGGATCCAAATGCAATCTCACATACTTCTTTCAGACTGGATGTGAAAAGACTTGGATCGGATCAAAATACAAAATACAATTGCATTCAATTCTACAGCCTTGGTGATGTAGTATTAGCCTTGAGGAGAAGATAAGGGTCGGTGGAACTGGCATCCTATAATCTATTGCATCAAAATGGCACCTACCGGATCCTCCTTCCACGAGACCCAAAGGATTCCCAATGTTGTATGACACCTTGAACCTTGTTTTCAAATCACGAAGTTTGGCTTGTGTATACATGTTTTTGGCGTAAGTATTTCCGACCTCGTTTTGCCACCATCTTTGGCTGCTATGAATGGAAAACCATCAACCATAAATGTGACTTTACGTCCCACCTGTCACATGTAATTTGATGTAAGCGTAACATGGCATGCTACAACATGGAGGCTCTTGGGCTCAGCATCTGTCATTTGTTTATCCTCAGATGTGTGTGGTGACATTTTTTGAAGCGGTGAAACGTGCAATTTGGCCCTTGCAACTCAAGCCTGGCCTGACGTGCAGCATATTGCTTAACCTGGATCAAGTACCCCAACTTTTCTTGAATTCATCAAGAACATCGCAATTCATCAAATTCTCCTTCAATTGGCCCCCCTAACATCTCAGAGAACTTCATGATTTTTTTAGCACCGGGCTTCTACCGGAATCCGCGGTAAAGAGGCTGGAGAGTTTCCCTCATATGCTATGTGGAGTGTAGATTTCATGAAAGATATCTTCTGATTATTCACATGTCTTATGATATCCACCTTCAAGACTAGGTGAAGTAATACTAGTGAGATATTGACCGACTAGACCAAAACCTATGAGCAGGCAAAAGCCTCGGGCTTTCGTCTCATTCCAATTTTCCACGGAGAAGGTTTCCTAGCCCCATGGCGTTAGTGCGCCAGGGGGAGATCCATCCAGCCTAACCGCCTCTCCAGTGATGGTTGAGTGGGCCTGGTTCCATCTATCACATGTGAAATTTGAATATTGCCTTTGGTACCAAATGTAGCTGTACTCGTGGGATGTTGCATGACTAGGCTCAAAACCTGTGGGTAGGCAAAGGCCTACCTGCATGGGATTATGCCAAGGCTGATGTATTAGGTCCTCAATAAACACGACTTCCTTCACTCCACAAAAGAGTGTTTCTTTTCATCTATGGTCCACTGCACGGCCACTTTTGGATTGTCATGCCGTCGCAGGCACTTTAGCCAACTGTCCCGGCCTTTGGTTTTCTACTCTAGAAGTTTATGAAATAACCGTGCAAAGAAGTATCAAGAACAGTATTGATGATTTCATACTGTTCAGTGGACTTCTCTTGGCATTGTACTTTTATGAAGACATGCCTAGAATACTCTCAAAACTCCATGAATTTGTACAGCAACAACTCAGGATGTGATCCCGCACGTTTCTCTAACATCAAGACCTCAAGACTCCAAGTATATCTCATCCTAGTTTTGATACTTGTACACATACGTTTGACAGTTTCGACACTTCTCATCAAAGCACACTTACTTCTCATTCACAACTACCCTAGTATCCTATATTTCCAGGCCTTGTTCCGGTTCATGACTTCTACCATTAACCATGTACGTTCTGCTACACATAAGACTAAGTACCAGAGCACAACGGTATTACATGGGCAACTGACAACTTTAGTCCTAAACCTTACACATGTCTTCCGCGCACTTTTTCTCCATAGAAGTTCGCATACCTTGCGACAATGACGGTGAAAGGAGCAAGCACATCCAACAACAAGGAACAAAACCGGGAAAGATTTTGGTGATAGGGAGATAACATCTAGTAGTTTTTGTAACTCTTCATGTAGAAACATCAAGCAGCACAGTAGGCTATCTGATAAATGGCGCTGTGCCAACAAATCTGACTACTTATTTGGAAATACAATTGACGGGCTCAGCGAATCCCTTGCCACCACCAACATCCACTGGGAGGACACCCAAAACATCAATGAGCACGAATCAATGAGGATCCGTGCAAGGTATAAAAGCTCAAGGATATCAACAATCATCCGCTCCAACAACTCAACTCAACGTTGAAGTTAATGTTGTTCAGTTGTTGAGCTTCCTGTCCTTACAAATCATGGAGGTCGTCCATCACCAACTTCAACCTAAGCCTCATCAGCCTCATTGAATTCATCATCGTCTTCCTCAGCATCATCAGCCTCTTCATCATTCCCATCATCATCATTATCATTATTCATCAGTTTGCAGCGCACGCAGTTTTGCCCCTGCACCAAGTTCATCCATCCCCCGTTATCATCAACAATCATCATCATCAACTCGGCACAAGGATCCATCCCGTCAATCTTGCGTTGACCTGCGCCCACGCCGACTCTCCTCATCAGTGCACACGGTTTGCCCCTGCGCCCAAAGTTCATCATCAGCCTTCAGCCTCCGCTTCAGCCTCAATAATCATCAGCATCTCTGGTAGCTACATGTGCTAGCTGTACTTTTCACAGTAGCCTGCACCCACACCGGCCGCAGATTTTTCACAGCACGTTGGCCTTCGTCTTCCCCTTACCGCATCTCTACCTCTCTATCCAGCAGCACACATGGTTTCACCCTTACGCCCAGCTCATCACTTATCCTCCAAAATCATTTTCATCATTATCCGCTTGGCAGAAGGATCCGCCCGGCCGAACCGCCACTCTTGCGATGACCTGCGCCCACGCCGATTCTCCTCCGCAGCACACGCGGTTAGCCCCTGTGCCCAAATCTCATCATCCTCCTTCACGTTTGTTGAACATCCACATCTGTACCCAACACAAAAGTCTGCATGAGCTGGCTGCCAATGCAGCAGCGACCTACACCCAAGCCGGCTCCTACTCTTCCTCTCTGCAAGAGCGTGGCCATACACAGTCTCAGGGCATCGGACGTCTTCAGTCACCTGAGCCAAACTGGTGGTACAAGCCGTCACTTTCCTGATAGTACCGGAATATCCTGCTCTCTCAGCACTTCCTTCCATGCTTCTCTCCCTCACCAGCATCACGGACACAAAAGACTAGCCGTGCTAGGGCATCTTTTGTGAGTAGTGTCATGGCAGCACTCTCCATTGCAACTTCCATGGAAGTACAAGTCAAGACAAGGCAATCATTCCCTCGTGGGTATTAACTCTCCCTCTTCCTTGAAAGAGTCTATGTTAATCCAAGATTTCCTCCAAGGGCGTACACGACAACCCTTTGACACAGGAAAAGATGCCTTCTTTGCAACACCCATACCGTCTACCACAAGATATATGAAGAAGCATCACCTGTTGCAGCAATGTGGCACACTCTTGTGGTAGCGGTGTGGAATCCTAGCCTCTATAATCAGATTGTGAGATCCCTCCGTTGAGTGGTTACTCCCCCCACTAGACAAAGACACCTGGACTCTGATGTTCTCTAGACCATCAGTAGTTCTCACCTTGTCGGATTCAGGGGGGCTGTCAGAAATGTTACTCCGACAAGGTCCTCTCAGCAACATCACCCCTCAGATAAGCTGAGCTCTCAGTGCTGGATCAACTCCCACACCAAAACCACTTGACAATGGCTGCTCGGTCATGACCGTTAGACCGGAATCGAGTCACCCCTAATAAGAGCAATCATGTTGCCACACATACGGCCAGCGGAGGAAGCCGTTGATACGTATGTTTTGTCCTATTCTGCTATACATACGGAGGATTTTCATTCCTTCCTACTTTAACCCAGAACATCTCTATTCATCATTTTTGCCTTCAGTTCCACGGATTCACCACCGGGTCCTCTTTCTGCTCGCTTTTGTGTAGTTCTCATCTGCCATCCAATCTCAGCTCTCGCACTCACATATCTCCGCCTCGTCACTCTCACTCCTCTGCTCAACCCTCTTTGTCACTTCAGCTCTCCACTTCCACCTCCAATAGTCTCTTTCTCCGGACACCAATCCCAGCTCTGACAATCTTCTCACCGGCCTTTCCGCCTAAATCCTTGCATCACTTCATGGCCCCTCGCTTCCGTCATCACCCTCATGTGCTTCCTCGTATTGCATTGGTTCTACTTGCTTCTGCCCTCACTCACTGTACTCACTCCAATCCTTTGAGAACTACACATCAAATCGTGGCGACAGGAATTTTGAATCATCAGAGAACTCCAACGTGATGGAAATGGACGCCATCAATCACCAGGACCAACAACTCTACTGGACTTGCAAAAATTTGGAACATGATTTGAGGAATTATTGCAAGTGCCGACATAACGCCAAAAGGAGGGATAGCAGTAGAAAACGTCGGCAAAGTCGGGAAAAAAAGACAGGGACAGGATAAGATGGAGAAACTCCTAGCTATTCATAAAACTATACACCACCCGATCATCGATCTGAATGGCGTACAATGCCGAAGACAAGGGATCCTAGATCGTACAATTCAATGATGAATGTGAAGATGACCAACTGGAGATACTGTTACGGGTGCATTTGAGGGGTTATAAAAGTAAGGAAAAATACCTGTGTCACTGAATTGGATTGCCTTTCACAGCTTTGGAAGCAACGAGATGGTTTGGGAGCTGGGTTTCAAGGCCAAACCAAGGGTGTTTGAGGGAAACTTCAATAGAAGTTTACAAATTCTTCAATCCCATGAACCACTCCAACTGCAAATCAGAGATCAGCGGGACGTAATAGTGTGGAGATCTTATCCTTTATGCCTTCACCTCTGCACCTGCATCGCTGCACCTTTGCCTCTATGCCTGTGACACTCCGCCTGCTACTCTGCCCCTCTGACTTTGCACCTGCATCTTTGCATCTGTGCCTCCGCGCCTGCGTCTCTATGATTTTTCCAATGCCAGTGTCCCTCTATGGCTGTGCCTCTATGCCTGCGCCTCTACGCTTGCACCTATTTGCCTATGCCTCCATGTGTGCATCTCTGTCCCTGCACCTTTGCACCTACTCCTCTACGCCAGCGCCTCTGCGCCTACGCCTATGTGCCTCCACCTCAGTGGCCGTACCTCTACACATGTAGCTCTGCGCCTGCACATGTGCACCTAGACGTGGATGCCTGTGCCTTTGCACACGCACCTTTGTGCCTACGCCTCTACAGCTGTCCTTTTGTGCCTGCACTTATACGTGAGTGCCTGTGCGTATGTGCCTCTACACTTGCACCTCTACCACCACGCCTCTGATACATGTGCCTCCGCACCCACGTCCCTACACATGCTCATTTGCGGCTGTTCCTCTTTTCCTGTGCCTCCATGCCTGCGTCAATGGACCTGCGCATGCGCCTCCGTGCTTGTGCCTCTGTGCCTGCACCTCCGTGCCTGCTTTACCGCACATGTGCCACCATGCCTTTGCAACGGCTGTACATCTACACCTCTGTCTTTGCGCGTGTAATTTCATACCTTTGCATGCAACCCTGCACTTATGGAACTGCATCTTTGTTCTTACCTCTCTATGTGTGTGCCCTATGCCTGCACCTTAATGCATGCATCAATGCATTGTGCCTTTACACCTGCGCTTCTATGCATGTGCCTTTGTGACGATGCTACCGTGTCCATGCCTCCATATCTGTACCTCCATGCCTGTACCTTTATGCCCACAT
>SZWC01038451.1:0-13794 GCA_023375785.1 Penium margaritaceum
TCTCTCTCTCTCTCTCTCTCTCTCTCTCTCTCTCTCTCTCTCTCTCTCTCTCTCTCTCTCTCTCTCTCTCTCTCTCTCTCTCTCTCTCTTCTTATGTGCGCATGAAGACGCAACATCAACCACAAGCCATTGATGCCCACATAAAGAATGGTACCAAGTATGAAATTTCAGATGAATTTGGTTTACCAAACCTTCTTTATGGTGGATATTGCAAGCAAAAACAACATCGTTTTCTGCTAATTATTTTTCACCTAAAAAGGCTAGGTCCACGGCATCTACTTACGATTATCATAATGAATGAGGAATAAATGAGGATTTCTTCAACCCTCAAAACATAGAAGTAAAATCTTGCAACATTTCAAAAGACATAAGTGGCTTCAAGACAAAAAGATACACAATCTCAGAAAATTATAGCCAAAAGAATCATATCCATGAAATTTGGACCTCAATTGGGTCCATTTCAAGCTATCACAAAATTCTAAACCAAAAGATGAATGCACCAACATAGTGAAAAATGAAACATCCACCCATGTAATCATAAAACAAGAACACGGCATGATATCTTTCTACTTTGAAAAGGCTTTCATCCTTTTAATATGGAAATTTTAAGTCCCTTTTTCATGTAGCATGTAACTTAAAACATCATCGAAGACAATTTAAACAACCATACATAGTTGTTTTACATATTATCTCAAGAAACATATGTATACACAAAGGCAAAATAGAATTGAAAAATACAAATGATGCCTAATTTATTAGTTTTAACCTTTTTAGGGTGAAATTTGGGTCCAATAAATGATGAAAAGTTATTTGAAGAACTCAAAAACACCTTGAAATGAAGAAATGGGCTCCTAAACACATTTTTACATAGATTCAAGCTTAAACGATGTAGATATGTTCTTACTACAATACAAGTGAATTTTTCAATGTATTCATTTGCATTTTTTTACGATTGATCTGTAATCAATAGGTCCCTCAAAGGTTTTATTTAAAACACTATGGTGAGGGTTGACTTTCTGTGGCATTCATTATCATTTTTTGTGGTTTTTCTTGTTGTTGTTAAAATTGTTAAAATGGATTTACCCTGTTATTTAAATGGATGTTCAATTTTTCATCCGTGCTCATGTGCTCAGATCTTGTGATGTCACTCAAGGTGTCTAGTGAATGAGTAGTGGCAAGGCAAAAGAATCATCATGTTGATGGATGTGAATTTTGGGTGGTGATGAGGATCATCAATGTATGTTCTTCGTACCTTACCATATATTTCGTCGTTTTATGATACAAATTACAATGAAATATCAATAAGTTTTTTCTTATTTCCCGAAAATTCTTTATGGAATTTTTTTTGTTCCAAATGTAAACTATTGCGCTAGACATAAGTGAAGTGGTTCATAGTTGAAATCGGGATGTGCCACTTTTCATTAAAACAAGGGTGTTTGAGAATATTGAGAAGTGGAAAGTGTACTTTTCGTTGTAAGTACCCAAATTCATTGAAACATACACAATGGGCAAGTGTAAGTAAAAAAGGCTTGATCGAGCCATTCAAAGTTCTAGCAGTTGTCGTGACGTGATGCCCCGCTCTGGTTTGTTTGATTGAGAAGGCCCTCATTGATTTGATGGGGGGCTTTGAGACCAATATTGTTGTTCATGGTGTTCATAAAGTTTGTGTGTCCAAACCAACTTTTTAGCCTCAAAATGTTGAAGCCAGTCGTGAGCAAAGTCTGACGAGTTTGAGAAGTGACCCCAAAATGACTGATCAACATTCCAATCTTCCAAGGTATTGTGAAGGAATGCCCTCATTACATGAGAAAAATGGTCGCAAAAAAGTCAAAATATACATTAGACACCTCAAAGCACACAATGAACTGCTTCTAAGAGTGGCTCCTATGTATGCCATTTCCAACACAATTCCCCCCTTTTAGCCTTGAAGCCCCAACGTGTTTCTTTTGCAAGGCCATGGGTGAGCTTCGAAGCCGTGGATGATAGGATCAATGTCTAAAAGTTGGCTGTACAAAACCAAACAATTGTAAGCCGCGTCATAATTCTTCCATTTCCCTAAATGGCCTTTCCCTCTTCATCATCCGTGATTGGGGATTTCCTCACCTTTCTACTTGTGGTCACTGTCTTTGATCATAGGTGACCGAACAAGTGCCGCACATTTAGAAATTCTTCTACTAAATTGATGTAGCGGAGGAGTTTTGTCATGTGGAAGACCGGGTGGATCTGCATGTTTTCAGTAATCAAAGCTTTGCAACGATTGGAGTGTGCATCTCTTAGACGTCTAAAGGATGTAACCACCAAGGTTTACGCTTTGGATTGCTTGATTTGTGGAGTTTAATAATAGCATAGTTGAGCAAAACCTTATCATCGGTCTTAAAGTCCTTGGTTTGGCAGTTTTTATGAGCCTATCGCTTCATTGCCTCTTGTGTGTTTTTAGACGTTTGACAAGTTTCCTTTTAGTTTGCATAATAGTCTCATCAATGTGTGTTGATGGTGTGGATGTTCCTCTTAGTCTATAAGGCAATCGAGGTTCATGGTCTTCCTTTGTAAACAACCTTGAATGGTGTTCTCCCCATTCCAAGCGATGTTGCCAAAAAGTGCGTGAACTCGGCAACCAGCACTTTGACTTCATAGTCGTCATGATGCTCACACAAAGTCCGAAGAAGTTGTTCAAGCGTAAGGTTTCTTTGCTGAGTTTTTCCATCATTTTGCAAATGGGATGGCTTTGAAAGTTGAATTTGACTCCCATGGCACTACATCAAGTCTTACTAGAATTGGTTGGTGAGCCGTGCATCTTGATCACTGAAGATTGATCACAAAATTCCAAGCATTCGACAATGTGTTTTAGCAATTGTTGTGCTACAATTTTGGCAGTTACATGCATAGTGGTCGCAATGAAGTGCCCCATTTCTGAAAACTAATCAACAATAACGTCAATGCACTTCAACAGTTTTTGTGCGACAGGCAAACTCATCACAAAATCCATTGAGATGAGGGTCCACGGTTTTTCTTTGTTAGTTGTGATTGTAGTAGACGAGGGGATTTTGGCGTCGATTTATCTGATGCTGGCATAGGTTCTAACTTTCACAGAAGTTTAGGAAATAAACCCTCATCTAATTCCACCAATGGTACATTGCAAGCTTTTTGAAAGTTTTGTCAACTTTGTAGTGGCCTCCTTGACATGTGTTCCAGCACTCTTCAAGAGCATGTGCCATAGCTCCTTAAATTTGGGGATGCCGACTTGATTTTCTTGCTCTCTTTACCACAAAGAGCTTGTCAAATGGATCTTTGCTATGTCGTTTGTCATGCGGTACATGGAACCAGATGCAAAAAACCTTGTCATTAATAATTTGGTATGAATCAGTAGTGCTTTAACCTCTATGACATCGGGCGCACGGTTTAAGATGTCTGTTATATTAGGTTTTACTAATCAATAATCAATCTTGTAGTCTATGTTCGACTCGAGGAATTCCATCCAATGAGTTTGTCTGTAGATGAGGTTTGGCTATGTCTTTACGTACTTGAAGGTGTGGTGAATCGTCTCAACCACACATTTCCAACACTCGGAATAACAACACCATGTTTTGAAGACATGAATAACTGCGAGCATCTCCTTTTCATGGAGAGCAGAGTTGAGCGCCATCTCGTGAAGCTTCCGCAACATGTACATAATGGGTTCTTTTCCTTTGCCATTGTCATGCAGGAGGATGGCTCCAATTCCTCTATCGTAAGAATCCGCGACCATGATGTAATCAATGGGTTGGCGCAAGGTTGGATCTTTACGTGAAGACAAAAAGGTTCTTGTTTGCAGTCTCCCCAATTCAACTCGTAAATTTTCATGGTAAAATAGTGAAGAGGCATTGACATTCGAGCATAATCCTTCACCAAAATTCCGTAGTTTTGACACAACCCAAGGAAAACTTGTAGATCGCGTACTTTTGTTAGAGTTGGCCAATCCCCTCCGCTCGATGTTTCTTTTTGGTCTATGGACATTGGTCCACTATCGATGATCTACTTGAGAAACTTTATTGAGCTTCGAACAAAGTCACACTTTGAGAGCTTCCCATAGCAATTCATTTGTTGGAGGACTTTGAGCACATGTTCGAGATGTTGTCGATGTTCTTCAGGTACACCACAACAAAACTGTCAAGGTATATGCAAAACATATAGTTCATCACTGTTATGAAAACTGTAAGGGCGTAATCGAAAGAGCATAATAGTGAACTCAAAATGTTCGTAAAGTGTTCCAAAGGTAGCTTTGCAACATCCATGTCGGTGATGCAAATTCGGTGGTAGCCATTCAGTACATCAATTGTGTTGAAGACTCTTGCTTCACGTAGTAAGTCAACAATCTTGTCCACTTTAGAAAAAGGGTAGTACATCTTGATAGTGATGTCAATCTATGGCCGGTAGTCCACCCACATCTACATTTTGCCTGTTTTCCTCTTTACAACAATACATACGGGGAAATGGACTATCACGTGAACTTCTCAGTCAGCATCACATCCAACTCGTGCTTGTGCCCTTATCTGTTTGTTTGCATTCTACTTTAAGCTCAATAAGTGGTAGATGTTGCATTTTGCATGGATCTCTCTTGATGATTTGTCAAGAAACACCCCTGCAAATGTTTTCATAAGCGAAATGAATTCCTCTGGTACTATAAAAAACGTTGATGTCAATGAGGCTGATGAGGCTGATGCATCTACAATAGTGACTGATTTCTTGTAGGTACCACTTAGATTGACATGGACCAACCACGCGGAGTCCACTTTTGGTAGGAACCTTTTTGCCAAGTCAAGTGAGATCGGCGTAGCTGGTGGCTAATGTATGCGTGCGGTTGCAAATCCCACTGTTTTGTCCCTTTTGACTCTTTTCTTATGTTTCTCTAGCAAATCAGCCGGATTTTGGCTTTTGCATGAGAAACGTGACAATTTCGTGCTTCTCATGTTTCATGTAGAAAACACCGCTACTCTAGCTGACTTATGGATTTTGCTGATGCAAAAAATCACGCACAAGAATAGCCTTGTAATTACTTATTCGGCACAATATTTCAATGGTTACGTAATGCACATCCCCCATATGCCGTAGTAACGACAGTTTTCACCGACTGATGCAAGGTCATCTATTTACATTTTTCACTTCAGACGCACCTACTTTTACCTTCAAACCTAGATCTTCCACCAGTTCATGAGATTCAAAACTGTGAGAAGCACCTGCATCAAGTAGCACTAGTAGCGTTTTTTTACTCTTTCAACCACTACACTGCATTTTTAGTAGAATCGTAAGCTAATTGTCCTCCTATTCTTTGTCGGATTTTTGGATTTTACGGACCCTCGTACTATGCAATAATTGTCATTCATGTGGGCGATTGTTCGATGAAGGTTACTTGACACGGGAAGGAATTAAGACGTCAACTCTTGCACGGTGGTTCCCTGACTCCCCTCCTCCCTTTTGCCTCTTCTACTTCTTCTCCCTGTTTTGTTATTGCCTTAAGTAGTTTCTCAAGATGTGCCTTATCACTCCATGGTTGTAGCAGGTCGTTGATTTCCTTTCTGCTCAACATGGCTGACTTCCATAAAGGTCCGGTTGTTTTAGTTCTGTAACTGATGCCTACTACACTCTTCGGGTTGAATTTTTTGTGCAAATAGTAAGATTTGTTGAATTTTGAGTTTGAATCTAAAGAGTTTATGCATCTAGAAACGGTAATGGTCTCCGACTAAGCATTGATGATGTCATAGATCGGGAGTTATCTGCAAATATCACATTTCACACCGTTATGAGGCAGCTTTCCATGATGATTTTTCAAAAATGTCGTGTGCACTCTCCCACCCTGAACTAGTGCTTGAGTTTTAGCCAAAATCAAACCTCCATTTTATCCTTCAACATGTCAACGCAAGCAACAAGTACCTCTGTGAACTCGCGCTAGGTAGACATGGATGTTACCCACAGTTTCCAAGTTAGGTGAACCTTTGTAGGAGATACTATGCCCGGTGCCGACGATGTAGTAAATGGATCTACATCTTTAACTGCTTACTTCCATTAAATGGCATCGAGACGAACCCAAAAACTTCAAGTCGTACCTTGCAAGAGTGAGATGCAAGATTTAGTTTCTATTCGCCGAAGTGAAACACAATGGTAGTGAAGTATAACTTCAAACATGTAAGGAACATCTTGAGCATCAATGTTTTAGATTTTGCTAGAAAAATAGCCAGAGAAGCCTTGGACGTATTGAGACTCCACTTACGTGAACTCGACTGTTGAGTACAATTACTTGGGCGTTTGGGCTCCCAATTCTGTCAATGCATTGTTTTAGTTATTCAAAGAGCGTACGTCAAAAAGCTTCCATGTACGCAAGCTGCCCATTCAACTCCACCATATTTTCATGTGTTGTTGATGGAGCTGTATTTGTTGGTGGTGTAGGTGAAACAAGCATGTTAGGCATCTCAAGCTCTATATTGGTTCCACCTTTTGAAGTGCCACTTTTCATACGTTCATCCCCCTCAATGAGGTTGAAGGTCTTCTACCGGTTGCATTTTTACCATTACCAGTGTTTTTACTAATTAACGCTCTTCTTATCAAGTGCGCTTTCTTTGTACGCTGACTTTGTCACAATGTCCTCAAAATTCTGGTCGTTGGAGGTGCGCTCAAAAACACGGGCTCGTTTGGTGTTGATTTATGAATAAACTTGTGTCTAGCTTTGGTTGAAGTGCTTTAACACCAAGTGTGATGGCCGAGAAAAGTGAGGTGGTTCACGATTGAAATCAAGACGTGTCACTTAGCAAGAGAACGAGGTAACATTAGAATACTCACAATGTACAAGTGTAGTAAAAAGAAGCTTGGTTGAGCCATTTGGAGTTTTGGCAATTTGCGTGAAGCGATGCCGCGTACTGATTCGTTTACTCAGGAAGGCCCTCAACAGTTAGACGACGGGCTTTGAGACCAACATGAAGGTTCACAAAGTTTGTCGTAGTCGTGCATCAAAACCTTGCTTGTAACCCCGAAACGCCAAGGTTCGTTGTGAGCAGGTCCCGGCAAGTTTGGGAAGCGGTCGCGACAAAGTCACGGTAGAGGACATGAACGACAAAGCAAAAATACACCGCTTCTAGGTTATGGTTTCATGGTTTCCATTGGTATAACATAAACTCATGTTCAACGTCACCTTGACATGTTATAGAATACCAATCATAAAGGGGATGAATTGAATGGTATGCTTAAAATTGTGTCAATGGTTAGTAGGTACAAGTTGTAGGGTAAAATGCGGTTTGAGGAATTTGAACAATGGAGCAGTTGGTCATTGGCAATAAGTGTACTTTGATGAATGGTTTCAAAAGAATCAAGCACATGTTTACAAGTGTCGAGTTATAAACAAGACGTAGTCAGGGTTGTTGAGTTACTGGTTGAGCAACGTGTGTGGAATTGCGTTATGAGTGGTCAAATGAAGAAGCACCACCATGAAATAGGGTGCTTCAAATATTGAAGGCAAAGATGAAAAATCCATGTTCATAAATCTCTGTATTTCTTGATGTGTTAAGAAGTTGCTAGGGATTTTCTTTTGGAGTCACCGTAGTGCTTAGGTATGCTCATATGAAACAACGAGTGGGCTTGCATAGTGTCTTGGAGTTTGAGTCACGTAACCACAGAGGTCTCCAAACGCATTATCTTGAACGACCCTAACCAGGCAAGTCTCAGCTTTGTACATTCGCGTCTATAAATTTTGATGATTGATGAACAAAGGAGAACTTTGTCTCTTCTTGCAAACACAATGACGTTGTGATGTTGATTAGTAGCTTGTTCCTTTGCCGCTTGTGTCTTTGCGAGTGTGTACCGTGTTTCATCCTAAATGGTGGAGACATTGCGGGGTTACACGTTCATCGTAGGGATGTTGCCTTGCCCGTGAATCCTAGTTATTGTGACAAGAAGGATGCCACACACCACTTTGAATGGATGTTTACTCTCTGTAGCGGATTTTGTTGATTTACATTCAATTTTGATGATTTGATTGATGTTCCTTCAGTGGTGAAAGTCAACGTTGTCGAAGTAAACATTGACAAATTTTCCAACAAGCACAAGGATTGCATCATCTCCTTCACGTTTGCAACAAAATACAGTGATGAAATCATGAAAGATATCAGTCCATGGTAGCATTGGAATAGGGAGCGATCAGAGAAGTTTGGCTGGACTTTTGTGATGAGATTTTCTACCTTGACATAGTTCACATGATTTACAATGGTTGGCCAAGTTGGTTTGCATCTTCTCGCCATATTAGTACTTTTATAACTTCTTCAATTTCTTCTCCTTTGAATTCTCCTCTCAGACCGGTGTGATGGTACTCTTCGAGTAGCATAGGAAAGAGTTTGTTGCTGCCAGTAGAGTGCTTCGTGTCAAAACTGGGCCTCGTCTTATTCAGCATGTTGGTCATAGCCTCGCGTGAAAACTTGCTTAATAGACACATCTCGATGCAGTTGAAGTATCGTTATCCAACGCATAATACGTGGTCACTGAATAAGCGCATATGTGATATTGATTTTGCCTTGCCGATACTCAATATCATAGTTGAATGGATATTCCAGGATCCTCATGCATTGGGTTTGATGTCGATTGAGATTTGGCTGCATCTTCAAATGTTTTAGTGCATGGTGGTCAGTTTATACAATGCATCAGCTGTAGTCAAGATGACATTCCCATGTGTTGAATGTGTGAACGATCACTAGCATATTCTACTCATGAACGACGTACCCTACTAATCTTTAAACTCCATTTTTTCAGATTTTCTACTGATGGAATCGTTAAATTCGTTCAAGGTTTTTGGTCATACAGTTATTCGGGTAATTCTTGACTTTCTTCTAACAATAAAATCAATCTTTTAACTTGACGAAGACTGCATTCAACATCGTGACTTCTTGCAGCCATGTCAAACAAGGACTTTGTGACCGGATGGCTTTTCGTTTCTTGCAAAAAATCCACTTTGTCCAACAGACGCGCCACTCATTTGAAGCTTGCGGTTTGTGCAAGATGCGAGCAAAAACTTGAAGAAGAACCCGGTCATCGCACACATGATAACGATCTCATGAATGTTTTTCAAAAAGGTAAGAGTGAAAACCGTCGTAAGATAACAAATTTCAAAAAACTTACAGAAAAAGATGTTTAAGTGGCACCTAACTAATTTGAATAGTTTGCATTTTTTTGTACATCATAAAAAAAGTATTTAATATCAAATTTAAAGATCAATAAGGTAATGAAGTTACAATCCATGCATCTTTTCTAACAAACATGCAATCGCTTGCTTTCTCTTTCCATGATTGTGTAAGAAAACCAAGCCACTGACTCAAGTAAATGCAACTCTAGCCTTGACGTAGTCAATCTTTGGATCGGCTAATTGTAGGGCTAGTGTCGAGTTCAAAACATTCCGTAAAGCGGCACATGCTCCTTCTTCAATGTATTGCCACCGCCACTCCTTTTCTTTTCAAGGGACATGAAAGAGAGGTGATGACACTAGGGCCAAGTTTTCTACCAAGTGCCAGTAGAAATCATAGAAGCCAAGAAACTATAATGTGTTGGAAATTGGTCGGTATCGACCAATAAACAACTTCTACCAATTCTTTGGATTCAAAGTGATTTGTATGCCATTGATGACGTGACTCAAAAAACGTGATCAAACGATGTGCAAAGTCGCACTTCTAGATTTCTCAGAAAAACAATTCACTCCGCCTAAAACTCAAAGAGCATTTTCATGGTGTGTTAAGGTGGTTTGGTTTCCAAGGGTTTTTTGGGAAGATTTTTGTAAATCGTTGGATTAGAGTTGTGTGTTCCCCCAAAATCATCCCAAACTATGATGATGCCAATGAGGTTAATGAGGCTCATGATGCAAATGACGTAGCTGTTGCCATTTCTACCTCTTACATTATCTCAATATGCATGAACCATGCACAAGCTTCTCGTTAGATACAATTCTTGACCATGTTTAGCAGTATTGGTTGCACATTTTGTCGCTTCTTGGCTATCACAGCTTCCTCTTCTGCTTCCACCTCTATTACCTTTGCTTTCGTGTTTTTCCCCCCAAACAAAAGTATTCCTTTTCCATTATTGATTTTCACTTAGACATTGCCACTCATCAAGTTAACGTACGGATTGTGCTACTACAGAAAATCTTTCCAGAGGATGATTTTATGGTCACTCTTTAGACAAGATCCCTAGAACATTACATCCATTGCAAGTCCCACACTTACAGTCGTAGTGGGTGCAAGAGTCCTTATATCCGTAATCTTTAGACGATCGTGTTTCCTTCAAACACCCCCTTTGTATTGTTGACAAACCTAGTATACAAACCATTCCTTTGCTTACAAAAAAATGAGAAGCTCCACCATTTAGTAGTGTAAGTAATGGAGCTCTTGCAACTCCAAGGTTGCACCTTTAGTAGTATCATTGGTTGGTTGTCTTAGTACATGTTGTCAGACTTAGAAACCTTACAAACCCCCTACGACATCCTGAGTTGTTTACATGGGTGATCCTTTGGCATAGATCGTTCCTCATGGACAAGTTTTGAGCCTTTCACTCCTTCCCTTCGTCGTTTTTGGACTAATCGTTTGAGGAATTACCCCCTTTTCTAGCCTGTTGCTTGCTTCACTAGTTAAGAGCAATGTGCCCAACTTTTTCACACTTGTCGTACGTGTGTGTGTCTCTTTCGTTGACACCATCCACTTCAGTCAAAGTCGAGGATCCCCTCTACAGATTTTGTTCACTTTCATAACAATTGTGGTTAAGTTTTTGACAACCGTAGGATATTTTTATCCGAGCATTGTACTAAGTGTTGTGGATATTTCTACTGTTGTCGTCTTTCACCGTAGGTTGTTCTGAATGCTTAAGTTGGATTTTCTTTCCGGATCTCTCATTTGAGGGGGCAATGTCTGTACTAGTGATGGTTTGTGTAATCTTTGCATGTATTGTGCCATGCTAGACTATTAACGGAGACATTAGAGTTTGTACTTAGCGTCAAAATTCTCATTTAGTTGTCTAAAACGTGTGTGAATTACATGCAAGAATTCATTTTAGTCTGTTAGTGGTGTTAGCATGCCTTCATTACAAGTTGATATGCTCCAAGGGTAAAACACATGCCGCAAGTGATATCAAACAAGCATTCTTGGCTGTCAATAAGGCCCCACCGGTCTCCTCATACCATCCGATGGCCTCTAGGTTAGACCACCAACTTATTGCCGAGCCACGCAATATGACGATCACGCGGTCAATCGTTTTTTTTATCGTTTTTGTCCCTGCTAACGATGAATTACACCTTTAGACTCGTCAACAATATCTTAAAAGTTGATGCATTTGAGTTTTTAGGATCAAACGTTTTAGGTGAGGCCAGACGGATCCTTGTTTCACTAGAGAGTTGGGTATTCCTCTTGACAAGCACTACCTGTCGTGTACTTGTGTTATGAAGAGCCTCCATTGCGACAGTGAGTATTTGGAGTAGATGGATGTTCATTCGTTTAAGAGTAGAGATAAGATTCACCAGTTCCTAGCTCCTCTGTGCCTGACTTCCTATACCACATGTCATTCTTGTCAGACACGTTGAGGCCATAGAGGGGCGGTTTACCGCCGTTGGATCTGTGACGGGGTTGGTCGTTGGAGCCATCGTGGTTGACCGAGCAACCACATAGCCTACCACGCTAGCGTTCGCTACCACTTAAGGGTTTAGGTGCATATGCACTTTCTGCTCCACCTCAAAATTTGTCAAAGTCTTGCTTTTGGTCATCAAATTCACTTGCTTGCTTCATGTCATAGTGGCTTATCTTGCAAAGTCTTGACGTCCCATATATACCACCGTAGAGTTATAAATGAGACATATCTGGTGTCGTCGAGTTGATTGTCGAGCGACGTGTTTGGAGACACATTGTGAGTGGGCAGATTGAGAAGGTCCACCAATAAATCGGGTGGCATCAAAGATCAAAGGTGAATATGCGAGATGCATCTTTATAAATCTATACATGTCTTTATGCTTCGAGAAGTTGACCCAAAGGTCGTGACAATTCTGTGAGTGATTCTTAAAGGTGGTGGAAGTTATGAGAAAGTGTGAGAAGGATCATAAGAGTGTGAGGGCAGTTGGCTGAATTTTTCCTGACAATGGGGTTAGGGAAATTCGTTCTTGCTACATGGTGGGCCTTTTTTCTTTAGAGAAATGCTCGCTCGGAAAGTAGGGACTCGTGTAAGTCTAGGTTGCAACATTGAAGATTTGTGTAAGAAACTCACAGAAAATTAAGATAGATACAAAATAATTTCTATCCCTCCACAAATGTTACACCTTTACATCAAGTTTTATGGGAGTAGAATCATAAGCAATTCACATGTAGAGTGATGAAAGGAATAAAAAGTTTGACGAGGGATACTTGTTGATGAGGGAATCTCCATGGTAAAGGGGGAGTAGCAGATGAATTCACTAGAGTTAAGATGTTCAAAGGGGCAATAATTGATGAAAATTATCCTTTTAATGAAAAATCGTACAGCAACCGATTCCTCATCTCTATGGCTAGTGATGGAAGAGACGATGGCACCTTAAATAGTTTATTTTAAAAATATTTACAAGGCCGACGTACCCATGATGATTCCCAGGGTTAAAGGGATTGTATGGATTCAATGCAATGCTTCTATGAGTCGTTGGAGGAGCTCACGGACATTTGCGTATTGTTCATTCCACTTCTCGACGACTACATCTTTTGAAAGATTTGACTCATATAGTTGAGAGTCCCCCAATTCTCTGAGAGGTTTCTGAAATATGATGGAGAAAAAACGAAGTAATATGTGGCACACACGTAAAGTGTTTAAGACCTTGATCATGCCTGACTTGTGTGTTGACTCTTCTATGAACAAGCTTGAGTGTTTCCATACTTGTCATCAAGGAACACTTTGAGCTGATTCCAGACATGTATCACTTTTTTTAGCTTATATTTCCTCTGCCATCTTAGATATTTGAATTGGTGAAAATCCACCTGTTTATCTTTGTTTGTGAACCGGCTCACGTTGGGTCGAAGATGTTAACTTTTTGAATGGGCCAGCCCATACTTGTTTAGATTCAGCGATATAGCTCCAACTGCAAAGATTCTGACACTGCGGTCTCTTCTGTGTTTTCTCGAGTCGAGTTGCGTGGCTTAGCAGAGCGAGCGAGCGCGAGACACGTAGGCACACACCAAAGGCAGCTTACTCTCTGGAAGCTTCGCCGAGTCCGGCAATAGGCTTGAGTGGAGAGCAGATGTAGACCGAAGTAGGTTTTTGGCTTCATTGGCTTTACATCGGGAGTTTGTGTGTTGTCGCACTTCGACCGCTCCGAGGGATCCTTCTGCGGGAGCCGAGGCGGCGAGGGAAGGCTGGCAGAGGAGGCTCATGGCGTCGCTGGCGCTTCAGCCTTCGTTGTCGTCCGCGTCGCCCCGTTCAGCGTTCGCGTCGGGGACCAAGACTCGTGGCCGGCCTTGCGCCGCGCGGCAAATGCCAGCCGAATGCCCCATGCCGGCGGCGCATGTCAGACCGAGAGGGTATGAAAGACCTGGCGCTACAGTCGGTCCCTCTGCAGTGGAAGCCAGCGCCGCGTATAGCTCCCGAGTGCGGACAAGGGCGCGCGCAGTGTCCGTGTCACATCCGACTGTCTCCTGCAGCAGCAGCAGTAGCAGCAGTGGCGGCAGCCGCGGCACCGGTAGGTTCACCAGCAGCGGCAGTTTCTTCCTCCAGTGGAGACACCAGGTCCAAGACCAATACCAACACCAACACCAACGACATCTCCAGCCCCCTTCGCGCAAGTGGCAATCG
>SZWC01038452.1:1506-11893 GCA_023375785.1 Penium margaritaceum
AGTAGAAGCCCTCGGAGAGATCGGACTCGACACGCATGGTGCGGACGGCGTCGGCCATGGTCCGGTTCCACCGCTCGGAGACACCGTTCTGGGCGGGGGTGTAGGGCGCCGATGTCTCGTGGTGGATCCCGCGGGAGGCGAGGAAAGTCGTGGCCTCACCCATGTACTCGCCACCGCAATCGGAGCAAAAGCGGCGAAGGGAGTGGCCACACGCGCGCTCTGCGAAGACAAGCGAGTCCTGGATGGCCCGGGCGACATCGCTCTTCTGCCTAAGGCAGAAGACCCAGCGATAGCGAGAGTAGTCATCCGTGAGGGTGAGGACATAGCGGCCATGCTTGCCGACCGACTCGGTGGGGAGAGGGCCCATGACATCCGAATGGACAAGGTGGAGAGGGGCAGATGCACGGGAGGCAGACAAGGAGTACGTGGACCGGTGCATCTTCCCCTGAGCGCAGTCAATGCACTCAGTGGGGCACGGAAGAGGGAAAGTCTCCGGGTCAAGGCCCGAGGCAGGCTGGGTGTGAAGCATGTTGTCTACAGTGGCAGAGTGGACGTGGCAGAGGCGGCGGTACAAGAGGCGGGTGTGCTGAGGAGAAAGCGTACTGGTGACGAGCATATGGCCTGTGGCGGCCGACGAGGAGGAGATGGGAGAAGAAGAGGAGAGACGAGGAACATGCCACAGGTTGCCACGGGCGGTGGCGTGCAGGACAACAAGACCAGACGGACGCAACGACACGGTGCCAACACCACGCGAGTGCACAACATCCATGCTCATGCAGTCAAGGGCAGTCACGGACAGGAGGCTGAGCTCGAGACCAGGGACGAAGAGGACATCGGTCAGAAAGACGTCACCGGCTGGACCACGAAAATGAACGACGCCAACACCACGGACAGGCAACACCTGTCCAGAGCCCGTCCGGACACCGGAGATATCGCCGACAGGACCGAGCATACTGAAGGCCTCACGAGAGGCCGTCATGTGATGCGTGGCCCCGGAGTTGATGATCCAGGTCTCAGCAGGGTCCTGGACCGGGGTCGTTAGATCGCTAACGGTCACATGGCAGCAGGCGAGGGACGCGGACGCGGTGGACAGAGGCGCGAAACGGGACTGCCAATCGTCAAGCCAGGCAACATCATCAAGAAGAGAGGCGGAGGAGGCCACGGGCGACGACGAGACAGACGAGGAAATGGGACATGACCGCAGCTCAGTCTCAGTCATGCAGGGCTGGGCATGAGAGCAGGAGGTGACGCAACTCGCACTTCCCTGGGGAGGAGGGCGAGGCAGGCCGAGTTGGAGCGCGATAAACTGCTCCAGCTTACGCTCACGGGAGGAGGGCCCGGGAGCGTACACGGAGTGCGGTGTGACGGCGCCGGAGCCCAGGTAGGAGGAGGACGGAATCGCCGAAGGGAATGGGGGCGCCAACGGCTGCGGAGTCGGTGTCTGTGGGACTGGCGACGCGACCGGGGTGGTGGAGCCGCTGGACGAGGTCGAGGCGACAGAGCTGGCGACAGCGACGGAGGCGGAGGCAAGACGGCGCTCCCGCTGGCGACGCATGGTGGCGATGATGCGCGCCTCGTCCGTCGGAAGCGGGCACGTGTACCACCCGTGCCCAGGCTGGCCACAGTTGTGGCAGGCAGAGCCACCACTGCCAGACCCGGTCGACGGCTGCTACTACTGCTGCTGCTGCTGCTGACCCTTGCCCTTCTTGCTCAGACGCTTCTTCTTTGCCGTCGGCGAAGCGCTGGCGGAGGAGCTGACGGAGGAGCTGGCGGATGTAGCTGTGGCTGGGGAGGCGATGGCCACGGAGGCGAGAACCTCCGTACNTGGGTCGCCATGGCGGCGAGGACGTCCTGGGAGTAGTGGATGAAGACGTCCGCGTACGCGCTGGTGGCGCCGCGCTTGATGGTGAGGAGCGCGGACAGAGGGGGTGGAGCAGCTGTGCCGAGACGACGCAGGATGTCCTCCGCCCGCTGCCAGTAGGCAGTGACCGTCTCGGTCTCCCCCATGCGCAGGGAGTTGAACTCTCGGAGCAGACGACTGATCTCAGCGTCGCTGGACAGGCGATGAGGCCGAGTGAGGATGTGCCATGCGGATGCAGGGTCCGGTGTGGCGCCAGTGGTGAAGTCGCCGAGGAAAGGCTCCAGTGCCAAGCGGGAAGCCGGAGGGGCGACTGGGACGAGGGCACGGACGGCGCGACCAGCGTCATACAGCTGGTCGGCCTGGGTGGAGTCATAGGGATAGGTGTAGTACACCCATAGGCCCTCCCCTTGCGCCCAGATCCGGAAGCTGAGCTCCCAGCTCCGGAACTGCTCGCCAGCCTTGAGCGGCGTCGGCGGTGTCTCAAAGTCCTTCTGCCTGCGGCTGGCGCCCAGAGTGGGGCCAAGGACGGAGGTCACCGTCTACCGCTGGCGCTAAGTCTGCTGCTACGCTAGGTAGTGCATGGCAGCGGACACAGCTGGGCTGGCGTGCCCTGGAGGGATGAAGGATGGCAGCACACCGGTAGTAGTGTGGGAAGCTGATGACTGCAGCGCCGTAAGCTGCTGCGTCAAGGCGGTGAGCTGTAGCTGAAGAGCGGCGAGGGGGTCAGGGACGCCGCCGCCGATGCCAGAGGATATCTGCTGTTGCAGTTGCTGCTGCTGCTGCCTCTGCATCAAGGCGGTGAGCTGCAGCTGAAGAGCGGCGAGTGGGTCAGGGATGCCACTACTGATGCCAGAGGGTAACTGCTGTTGCTGCTGCTACTGTTGCTGCTGTTGCCGTTGCTGCTGCTGTTGCTGTTGCTGCTGCTGCTGCTGCTGCTGCTGCTGCGGCTAGTGCTGCTGCTGCTGCTGCTCTTGCTGCTGCACCAGTGGCTGCTGCTGCTGCTGTTGCTGCTGCTACTGCTGCTGGTGCTGCTGCTGCTGCAACTGCTGCACAAAAGGGGGGCTAGGGGTCCCTCCCCCAACGGAGGAGGACCCCGCGTCAGAGGGGCTGTTGGTCATGGTGGTTAAAGATGCCTCTCATCCCCTTTTGTTTTTTTTTGTTTTTGTTGTTTTTTTTTGTGTGCTACTGATGTCAGCAGTGACGTCAGCCAAGGATGGCTGACGTCAGCAGAGGGAACTGCGTGTGTGCAGTGCCACTATTTTCTCCCCCGGCCTCCCCCCCCTTTTTTTTCTCTTTCTCTGTTGATGACGTCAGCAGCGATGTCAGTAGAGGGGTGCTGACGTCAGCAACGACAAATGTTGGGGCCGCCGCTACTGCTGTTGGTGTTGATGCTGCTACAGATGCTACTGCAGCTGCTACTACTGCTGTTGCTGCCGCTGCTGCTGCTGCTGTTGCTGCTGCTGCAGCTGTTTGCTGCTGCTGCTGCTGCTGCTGCTTCTGCAGCTACTGCTACTATTACTGCTACTGCTACTGCTGCTGCTACTACTGCTGCTGCTGCAGCTGTTTGCTGCTGCTGCTGCTGCTGCTGCGGGTGCTGCAGCTGCTGTTGCTCGTGCTGCGAGCTGCAGCAGCTGCTATGACGACTGCTGCTGCAGAAGCGAGCTGCTACAGCTCGCTGCTGCAACTGAGTGTTGCTGCAGCAGCTGCTAGCTGCAGCTGCAGGCTGCTGCAGCGAGCTGCGGGGGTGGGGGATTTTTTTTGCTGTCTCTTTTTTTTTGTTTTTTTTTTGTTTTTCTCTTGTCAACAGCGGGCAGCAGCCCGCTGCCTGCTGCGAGCAGCGGGCTGCTGCTCGCCCAACAGCAGCGAGCTGCTGCTCGCTGGCAGCAGCGAGCTGTTGCTCCCTGCTCGCTCGCTGCGAGCAGCGGGCAGCAGTAGCCGTGGCTGGCAGCTGCTGCTCGCTGCTGCTGCTGCTGTAGTTGCAGCTGTCGGCTGCTGCAGCTCGCTGCAGCAACTGCTGCAGCCCGTTGCTTCTGCTGCACGCTGCTGCAGCTGCTGCGTGCTGCGGCTGCTGCCTGCTGCTACTGCGAGCTGCTGCAGCCGGCTACTGCTGCTGGCTGCTGCTGCTGCTGCATGCCGCTGCTGCTACTGCACGTTACTGCTGCTGTTGCTACGAGCTGCTGCTGCTACGGGCTACTGCTGCTGCTGCAAGCTACTACTGCTGTTGCTGCGAGCTGTTGCTGCTGCGGGCTGCTACAAGCTGCTGCTTCTGCCTGTTGCTGCTGGTGGTGCCAGTCACTGCACTGGGTGACGTTGCCGCGTGCGTCGTCGCCCACAGATGTCAGACGCCGCTTGCCGCTCACCTCCTCGCGTCACGCGTTGGGGTCAGTGCTGCCGAAAAATTTGGGCAGCATTTCCCCTGGCCCACTGGCCGTGGGAAAAATTCTGACGCCGCCACCAGGAGGGTCAATGCTGTCAGAAAAAATCCGGCAGCATTTTCCCTGCACTGGCGCGTATGGGAGGTCCGCTGGCGTTGTCTGGCACCTGTTCGCCAGTCTTCTGCTGCTGCTGCTACGCTCTGGCTCTGATACCAAAAAGGAAACTATGCAGCAGGTTGGGGCAGCAGCGTTGTTGATGGAGCGTGCGGGCTTCCACGCTCGTTGTTTAAGTCAGCTGCCCCCTCAGTCTACTGCTGTAGAGTCTAAGTCTGGAAGCTCTGGGTTTTGTTACTCAGAAACGCGCGCGCCAGAGTTAGCGCCAGAAAGCAGCTGAAAACTGATAATGACTGATTAGGAATGAAGAATGAACAACAATGGGAGACCCCTCCAAGTTCCAGGCCCCCCCCAGCTCTGTAGAGCTTATTACTCAGTTCATCAACCAATCAGAAAATAGCTCAGTTCAGGCTGGCAGGTTTTCTCGGTGAGGCCTGCCAGGCAGCCGACAGTCCAAAACCCGGGCTTCGTCCGTTTTGCCTCAAAACTGGACCATACCATAATACCGACGCTACGAACGCAGCCGTGCGGTCAGAATCTTCTAGAAACATAGTAGCGAGGAGTTATGGCAGCCTAAACCCAGATAGTGCCCACAATGGTTTATGCTGCCAAACAGGGTCATGCAACATGCAACTGGGACCCTAGGCAGTGCACGACAATGCAGACGCGATGGGACGAGCTGGACGCATGCAAGCAGCAACTGCGGTGTCAATGACCGCCGGCAGCGCGACCGCCGAGGAGGCCTGCCGATGGAGCTGAGCGCGTCGCCGGAGAGAGGAGGCTCCAGCGAACTGCGAGAAGACCTCAGTGTGCGTCGGCTCCACCGGACGACACTCCATCAGCGTCGAGTCTCGCCGTCAGTCATTTGCACGCCGATGTACACAAGCTGGGAGGACACAACAGAGCACAATGAGAGATTCGAAAAAACCAACAAGTCCATAGAACAAGAACATGGCATGGAGGCGGACGAGGGACATCACCTGCATCAGTGGGTGACGAGGGACGTCACCGCCTTGCAGCAACCATAGCAGCTGCAGCAGCAGCAGCACCGCGCGGCAGCAGCAGCAGCAGCGGCGGTGGCGGCGGCGAGCAGCTGCAGCGTGCAGTCGCAACTGCACATGCGCATAGCAGCAGCAGCAGCAGCAGCACGTGCAGCAGGGGCAGCCAAGGCGGTAGCAGCACCTGCTGCTACCCCCATTGCTGCGACGGGAAGCTGCCTTGCAGCTTCCCGCGGCAAGCTCGCGGCGAGCTCGCAGCGAGGTTGCGGCGAGGTCACCGCGAGGGTTGAGCCAGGCAGCCAAGAGAAAAAAAAAAGGAAGGAGGTGACAAACTGCTAGGAAGCTTCCTAGCCTTGCTGCTACTGACGTGGCGACACTGTCCAGTCAGCTGACGCACTAGCAAGGAGGCAGGTGCAGGGAACAGCAAGGATCAGGCTAGGGAGACGCGCAAAGTCTCATAAGCTTCAATAGCTTAGTAAATGCAGAGAGAAATGACAACTGACAGGTCCAGGGCATAAATACCTGCCGCGGCGCACGGCGGGTGTCGCACGCGGCAGTCCAAGAGCTGTCCTAAAACCGGCCCAAAACCACTGTTTTGGCCGTAACTCTGCGCACACATGTCAGAATCCTACGCCGTCTGAACCTAGACGTGCAGAATCAAAAGACGCACGCAACGACTGGTCACATGCATGCATCCATCGACTGACAGCGAGTNGGAATGAAGAATGAGCAACAATGGGAGACCCCTCCAAGTTCTAGCTCCCCCCCACTAGTGTAGAACTTGTTACTCAGCTAACCAGCCAATCAGAAAATAGTACTCGATCTATTTTCTGGCATGCAGGGTTTTCTCGGTGAGCCCTGCCAGACGCCCGACAGCCCAAAACCAGGGCCTCGTCCGTTTTGCCTTAAAACTGGACCATACCATAACATCGGTGCTGCGAATGCAGTCGTGCAGTCAGAATTTTTAGAAAAATAGCAGCAAAGAGTTATCACTGCCCGAACCCGGGTTGTGCCTACGACAGTGAGTGACGCCAAGCAGGGCCACACAACTGGAGACAGCTAGAAACCTAGGCAGTAGGTTGGGGCAGCATGCGTTGTCGATGCACCGTGCGGGCTTCCACGCTCATTGCTTAAATCTATTGCCCCCTCAGTCTGTTGCTCTACAGACTAAGTCTGGAAGCTCTGGGTTTTTTACTCAGAACTGCGCGCGCCTGAGTTAGCGCCAGAAAGCAGCTAAAAACTGTAAGCAACTGATTAGCAATGAAGAATGAGCAACAATGGGAGACCCCTCCAAGTTCTAGCTCCCCCCCCACTAGTGTAAAAGTTGTTACTCAACTAAACAGCCAATGAGAACATAGTGCTAGACCTATTTTCTGGCNCCAGACGCCCGACAGCCCAAAACCCGGGCGTCGTCCGTTTTGCCTGAAAATTGGACCATACCATAATACCAACGCTACAAACGCACTCCTGTGGTCAGAATCAGCTAGAAAAATAGCTACAAGAAGTTATGGCTGCACAAACCCAGGTAGTGCCTACGACAGTCAACAATGCCAAACAGGGCCATACAACAGAAGACATGGACCCTAGGCATCGCATGATGTTGCAGACGCAATGCCACACCCAGACAGAGCGCCAGGTGCATGGAGACTGCATCCGCAGTGGCAATGACTTCCAGCGGCCCGACCACCGAGGAGGCCTGCCGATGGAGCTCAGCGCATCGCCAGAGGGAGGAGGCTACAGCGACGGGTGAGTGGGCCTCAACGTGCGTCAACTCCACCGAGCGACACTCCAGCGGCGTCAAGTCTCGCCGTCAGTCATCTGCACGCCGATATATACAAGCCGGGAGGACATAGCAGAGTATAATGAGAGATGCAGGAAAACCAACACTCCACCATGACTCACAGGCATAGTGCACATGTGCGGGCAGAGACACAATCAACGACCAGACTCCCCCAGGCCAAGCAGAGACGCAAGTAAGGACAGAGAGAGTCACTCACGGATGCATGCCGACTAAACTCACAGCCTTCTTCAACGAGTCGCGCTTCAGTGCCTTGGTCAAGAAGTCAGCCAACTGCCGTGTTGTCTCAATCCACACGATGCTGACGCTGCCGTCATGCAACAACGAACGCACATAGTTATACTCAACATTGATGTGCTTTGTGCGTGTGTGATACACACCGTCATTGTCGGCGATGGCCATAGCACTCTCATTGTCAAAGTGCAACGTGATGGATGCGACAGACTGGCGCAGCTCGGACAACAAACGACGCAACCACACACTCTCATACGCGCCTGAGCCAAGAGCAACGTACTCAGCCTCAGCAGTGCTGCGTGCAATGCATCCGTGCTTGCCAGTGCGCCAGGACACAGCAATGCCGCCAATCAGAAAGATCCAACCTGTGCGACTCTTGGCGTCCGGACTGTCGGCCCATTCACTATCGGTGTATCTTACCGCGACAACAGACAGTTGACGGCAGAACATGAGACCTCGCCGAGGAGTCGAGACAACATAGCGCAGTACTCAGATCGCGGCCTCGTAGTGGAGGTGACGCGGCTCCTGAGAGAACTAGGCCAGGAGGTTGACGGCGAACGCGATGTCTGAGCGCGTCGTCGTCGCCAGGAACATCACTGACCCGATGACTCGCAGGTACGTGGTCACGTCAACTGGCTCCCCCACAACGGCTGGGTCAGGACTCTTCAGCTTTGCCTGGCCATCGGGTGACATAGGCGAGGATGCGCTCGACACGAGTGGCAGGTCCTCCACAAAGCGAGTGGACAACGTCTTCACATAGGCGGCCTGGTGGAAGTGCAAGATGCCTTAGGAGCAATCATGCTCCAGTTCCATGCCCAGGAAGACCCTGGCAGACCCAAGGTCCTTCATCTGGTAGGCGGCGTGCAGCAGATCCTTGACACGCTGGACGGCAGCCGTGTCTGGCAACGCAATGAGGAGATCGTCGAAGTACACCAGAACAGCGGCGAAAGTCTGGCCTCGTGGACTGACAGATAGTGCAGGGTCAGCGGTGCTACGCTGGAGCCCGCCACGAAGGAGCGTGCTGCTGATCTCTTGGTTCTAGCACGGAGGCGACTGCTTCAGGCCATATAGGGCCTTGCGCAGTCGCCACAATCTCCCAGTGCCATCGTCGAAGCCTTGGGGCTGCACCATGTAGAGCTCCTCACCCTCCAGTGAACCATGGAGAAAAGTGTTGCTCACATCCATCTGGTGCAGCTCCCACCCATGCTGGGCAACCAGACTGAAGAGTGCCTGACTAGTGGAGAACCCGCCAACTGGGGCAAAGATCTAGTCATAATTGGCCCCATGAATCTAGGAAAACCCCTTGGCTGTACGACCGGCCTTGTACTTGTCCAAGGACCCGTCAGCCTTCCACTTGCGCCGAAAGACCCACTTGGCGCCGACGGCCTGCCGTGTTGGGGGAAGGTCGACGAGGTCATACACGTGGTGTTGTCGGATAGCGGCGAGCTCATCGGCGCAAGCAGTGTCCCAGTGTGTGACCTCAGGAGAGGTTCGTGCCTCGCGTAGGGTGTCTGGGTCCTCCGGGCGTGCTGTGGAGTGGACTGAGAGAGCCTGTGCATCTCCTGCCCAAGGTGGGATGCGCGCGAGTGTAGCCACGACAGCGCACCGATGCTCACGATGGAGCATGGCGTAGCCCAGTATGGAGCGCGAGTGGAGGTCTGCAATGATGGTCGAGGTGGTCAGGCCGAGGGCCTTGGTGCCAGGGTCCCCACTCACGACCGTGGGAGCGAAGAAAACACGTGGAGTCATGGGACGTCGAGGCGCCCTGGAGCACGGAGCGACGGTCTACGCGCTCACAAACGGTCTGGGTCGAAGGCTGCCGCCTGGGCCACGCGTGTACCGTGGTAGGGCAGGTGACGGCACTGAGTCCGTCGGGCTGATAGAGGCGGACGGGGTTGTTGGCCCGGAGGGACCAACGGACGCGACTGGGTCTGCTGGCCCGAAGGGACCAGTAGATGCGGCTAGGGTTGCCGGCCCGGAGGGACCAGCAGGCGCGATTGGGGCTGCTGGCCCAGAGGGACCAGCGGACCCGACTGGGTGTGTCGGCCCAGAGGCACCAGCGGATGCGACTGGGGTTACCGTCCCTCCGGGACTAGCGGGCGCGACTGGGACTGCTGGCCCGGAGGGACCAACAGACGCGACTAGGGGTGCCGGTCCAGAGGGACTAGCGGACGTGACTGAGGGTGTCGGCCCAAAGGGACTAGCGGACGCAACTGGGGGTGCTGGCCCGGAGGGACCAGCGGACGCGACTGGGGGTGCCGGCCTGGAGGGACCAGCAAACGTGACTGGGGGTGCCGGCCCAGAGGGACTAGCGGACGCGACTGCGGGTACCAGCCCGGAGGGACCAACGGACATGACTGGGCCTGCCGGCTCGGAGGGACTGAGGGACGTGTCATCCGGAAGCGGTAGGACGGAGGACGGACTCACCACTCCCCCACGCGACGGGATAGACACGGATGAGCCGGAGCGAATGAGGTTGTGAGGAAACAGGTCCTCGAAGAAGAGGGTGTCCCCGGTTTCAACAATGTAGTACCGAGAGGGATCCCGGAAGATTCAGGCCTTGCACTGACAAGAAACACCGAGAAAGGTGCAAGGGCGTCCGCGAGGGGCGAGCTTGTGGCCCTGCTGCGGGATGGGCAGCCACACAATGGCCACGCAGCCCCAGACGCGAGCCGGGCGGAGGTCAGCTCGCTGACCGCACCAATGCTGGTACGGTGTGGACTGGCGGGGAAGGGGACCGTGGGGAATCTGGTTCCAGACCCAGGTCATGTACGCCATGGCTTCAAAATAGAAGCCATTGGGGAGACCAGACTCGACCCGCATGGTGCGGACGGCGTCGGCCATAGTGCGGTTCCATTGTTCGGAGACACCGTTCTGGACGGGTGTGTAAGGCGCGGACGTTTCATGGCAAATTCTACGGGAGGCGAGAAAGGTCGTGGCTTCACCCAGGTACTCACCGCCGCTATCGGAGCAAAAGCGGCGGAGAGAGCGGCCACACTCGCGCTCC